>ML423092.1:0-19343 GCA_005239525.1 Nicotiana knightiana | reverse complement strand
TTTGTAGAAAGGATTATTAGGATGGGTATTCCAGTCAAAGATGTGAATATGCGTGCAAGGAGGTCATGAAATAGTTCATGGGTTTGGAAACAAAATGGTCTCGTGGAATGGATTCACTCAAGGTGAGTGTGAATTGAGTTGCTATGTGTTGATTGGGGTTATCATTATTCCTGCGGTGAATGCAAATTGAATTTACGTACGAGATAGGTCGTGTTATATGAGCTTATGGAAAGTTTAATTGAATCTCACTTCGGTATCGTGGCGGTGTTAGCGTATGGGAATTATGAGTTATTGTTCATCTTGATCTATGGCTTGAGCCAAGTGGGGGATTCTGTTGTTGATAAGTCGATTGCATGGTTGTGTGTCATATCAATTTCAGTTTGATGTATACAGGTGAATCAGTTATGGCCTGCAGAGGTGGAGTTTGAGGATTTGCATGTTTTGTGATTATGAGAATTCACTCGTGTGTTGTGGTGATTCTATTGAATTGAGTTAAGTAAAAGGTCTTTATATGAAGAAGTGTTTACTCTATTAGCGGTTCATGAGTTATGAAGAGATTCATGTGTGAATGCATATTGGCATGTTAGGTGCAGTGAACGGTATGAAATTTGGACGCAAGGGTCAAGGTTGTGGTTTCGTGTTGACAAGAATGTCACGAGCTCAGATGAGCAGGAAAGGGATTTGAATGTTTAGAGTAAGCTGTTAATGTCTTAGACGTCTCCTGAGAGCGTTGTTTTGTGAAAGAGGCTTTGCATACTTGTTATGAATTCTTGAATTGCTTTACAGCATTTGTGTGACCTAGCGCATAAGGTCGTGGAAGCGTATTCCACGAGAATGTTATATAAGCGTGTCATGTATTCACTTAATTGATTGAAGGTTTTAACCAAGGATGAAGGATGTAGTAAGATAGGTTATTTGAGAGTTTATGCCTGGAGGGCGCTCGGTTCATTTGGTTGTAGATTGTGGGAGTTTGTCTCGGCTATGACATTTTTTCTTGTGTGTTATGAGAAAAGTGGTGTATTATGGACCCACGTAAGGCTATTAGCCTAGTTCGGTGCGAGAAGGGTCAGCTCGAGGTTTGTGGACGGATTTAAATATGAATATGGGCTCCACTTAAGTTAGGTGTGTTCATTTCGGTACAACGCTTCTCATGGAGAGGTATTAGAACATCAGATGTTGTTCCATCTTCGTTCATTTCATGTAATATTATGTTATGCCGTGTGAGTTGGGAAATGGCTTGATAATTTCTTATGTGTTGAGTTTCCGCGTAGTGATGGTGTTATGTGAGCAGGATAGCCTTTGAGATTAAGAGTATATATATCACACCTCAGTTGTGCTTGAGTTTTTTAGCGTATGTATTTATCATCCTCCCCAAGACGGTATTATGCACTTAGGATGCTTGTGACCGATATTCGATATTTTGTGGTAATGAGCGATTTAGCTGGGTAAGAATCTCCTTATGTGGGTTTTATGTGTGTATCGGGTGGCACACTTCCACGGGCATGTTATTTGGATCGGGTTGCGAGCCGCAATAGTGTAATGTTGAGTACGGTCCCCTATATCTATTTTTTTGTGTTTTTGTTTCCCATTTTCTGAGGGAGGTTTGTAGCATCTTTCCGATTGTCTAATTAACTGCGTGAGTTGAGTAGTTCGTTTGATAGTTCATTTCCTTATATATCACGTTCGAGTTGTGGCCTATTGGCACATTGTGGCATCATATGAGACTTTTGGTCATGTTTGGAGTAACTTGTTTCCTGACCGACTCATACTGGGTGAGACGAGATTATTGGATCAGGGATCAGTGCGATAAGATTATGTGAAGTACATTAAAGGACAAGTACCATTATTTGGTTCATAATGAGGTGGTGATTCTAGTCAAGGGGAGAGATTCAATGATTTGTTAACTATGCAATTGTCTATGAATTTCTACACATCTCCTTCGTTGTGGTAGTATCGTAAGCGTTACAGCATGACCTATATATATATATATATTTCATGAGGTGCACTAGGAGCATCGGATTCGTGGAATTTTGGCTATTAAGGTCAGGGAATGTCATTATGATTAGATGATAAATTATGTGGTGTATGGTGCTAATTCAACAAAGGCAATCCATCATGTTCTGGTACCTCGTGTAGTGATTAATTCAGTGTTCATATGTTTGAAACAGGTCTGGTAGAGGATTTCGGGTGTTGGAACTGGGTTCTGAGCTTATTGTATGGATAAAAGAGGATATCTTCGGATTTGATCGAGCTAATGCGCTCAACTGAGTGGTGGCAGCACAGGTAGGTGCACGAAGTGTTAAATAGTGATTTCAGATAACTCTAGAGCAGTTCTTAGCACGTTCGAGGACGAACATATGTTTAAGTGGGAGAGAATGTAAAGACCCGACCGGTCGTTTTGATCTCTAGCACGTCGTTTGGCAGTTTGAGGCCATGAGCAGCTTCATTCCAGGTATTATGACTCGTAGGCATGGTTGGAGTTGAATTTCAGGAAGTTCGGGGTCAATTTGGAAAGAAAATTCTCATCTCGGAAGCCTTAAGTTTGAAGAATTGACTAAGATTGGATTTTTGAGTAACCGACCTCAGAATCAGGATTTGAAGGTTCCAGCAGGTTCGTATGGAAATTTCGGACTTGGGTGTATGTTCGGAGCGGGCTTCGAATTACCCGGGAGCGTTTCAGCGCATATTGTGGAAGTCAGCATTTTAGAAGAAATTTCTAGGTCCTTGTTGAAGTGCATTTCAGTGATATTGATGTTCGTTTGGGATTCCGAGTCTGGGAGTAGCTCCGTATGGTGTTCTGGTGTTGGGAGCGCGATCCGAAGTAAATCCGGAGGTCATTTTGGAGTCATTTGGAAAAAGTTATAAGTTTTAAGGTTTTAAGAAGTTGGTCTAGAAATGGAAATTTGGATATCGGGGTCAGATTCTGATTCCGGAAGTTGGAGTAGGTCCGTAATGTCGAAAATGTCTTTTGCGCAAAATTTGAGGTCAATCAAACGTGATTTGATAGGTTTCAGCATCAAATGTAGAAGTTGGAAATTTTAAAGTTCATTAAGCTTGAATTGGAGTACGATTCACGGTTTCAGCGTTGTTTGATGTGATTTGAGGCCTCGAGCAGGTCCGTGGGATGTTATGGGACTGGGTCGTGTGATTGGACGGGGTCCCGCGGGCCTTGGGTGTGTTTCCGAATTGTTTTCGATCATTTCGGGCTGTTTTGAAATGGCTGATGCTAGTGTATGGTGTTGTTCTTCGCGTTCGCGGGGATTCTCTCGCATTCGCGAAGAAGGATTTGGCTTAAGGGACTTTGTTCTTCGCGTTTGCGAAGAAGAAAAATCTCTGTTGCGCAGGTCTGTCTTCGAGGCTCATATCTCACAATTTATAAGGAATTTAAGATGATGTAAAAATGAAGTTGTAGCTCTTTATGTCTAGTTTCTAGAAAAGTAAACCATTTAGCATCTAGGTTTGTGTATAAAGAGTTATGGCTGGTACACTACAGGATGTCCGGGAAGATGAAAAAGAAATTTGTGTTGCACATGGCTGACTTTGGCAGGTTATATCGCGCAATATATAGGAAATTGGGAGATGACCAAAACATAAAAGTTGTATATCTTAGAGTCTAATTTTCAGAAAACTAAACCATTTGTCATTTGGAGTTTTGTGCAAAAAGTTATGAACATTCTACTAGAGGATCTCTGAGAAGAGTTTGGAATTGCTTTTCGAGTTTTTTTGTTCTTCGCGAACGCGAAGGTAGGCCCGCGAACGCGAAGAAGACTTGTCTGACAGTGTATAAGTTTACAAAAAAATGGGTTAGGCTCATTTCATATTATTTCCTCCATGGGAAACGACCTAGGGGTGATTTTGGAGCTTTATCTTCATCATCTATGTCAAGGTAAGTGATTCCCACCTATTTCAAGTTAAATACTTGGATTATATATATATTTTAACATAGAAATTCATGGAAATAGTGAAAACTTGGGGTTTTGGTAGAAAACATAGAAATTAGTATTTTTGGATTTTGACCATGAAATAGGACATGGGATTTGGAATAAATTATATATTTGTGTTTGTGAGGTTATGGGTAATGTTTATCTTCGAATATTTTGGAAATTCGGGCACGCGGGTCCGAGGGTGATCTTTATCGAATTTTCTATCGAGGTTAGGAACTGGTATAAATTGGATTCTAATGGATATTTGAGCATATATTAATGGATTTGCGTAATTATTGGCTAGTTTTGGGGCGTTGTGCATCAATTTGAGTCATCAGAAGGGCTTGGAAGCCGGTTATGAATCTTCGGAGCGAGGTAAGTCTCCTTTATAACCTTGTAAAAGGGAATTGTCCCCATAGGTGAAATAATTAAAAATGTGACACCATTTGTGGGGGCTACGTACGCACGAGGTAAAGGGAGTTCGTGCGTAGCTACTATTATGCTTATGTCCGGGTAGTCTAGGACCCAAAAGCATGTTTTATTTGTCGTACTTGTAACCTTATTGATGAAATTAAAAATGATTAAACCTTATCGAACTTGGAAAATGAATTTCTAGAAAAATTTTAAATACTATCTTCGTGGCCATTAAAAGAGAAATTGTAATTTTTCTTGTGTAATTGTTTTCCCGATGTAGTCGGGGTGGAATGTTTGAATGTGTATGCTTATGTGTGACTGCTTCACAATTTATATTCCGCGAGCGGGGTGATTTCTTCCACTACTCTCATGGGAGCGGGCCGTAAACCACGACTGGTTAATAAATGCATCTATGGTTCGCGTCGTTCGACCCTTTGGCAGTGCACAATTTACATTTATATTAGTTCGGACAATTCGACCCTCGGCATTTCCTGCGCATGATACTTGCTGGATACCATCTATGATTTGAACTATTTAATTTCTTAAGATATAAGTTGTTAACTGTGACGACGAAAATTGGGATTTATAATTTATGGAAGAAATTGTGTATTCCTGCTTTTATATGTTGTTTAATGATAACATCTATGTTTGAAATCACACTTGATTATATTAATTTGACCTTTAGTAAGTGCCAAAGTAGACCTCTCGTCACTACCTCTTCGAGGTTAGGCGGGATACTAACTGGGTACACGTTGTTTTCGTACTCATACTACACTTGATGTGCATTTTGTTGCAAAGGTACATGTATATCTATTGGCCCCTCTTGGTGCCATGGCATGACTGATATGGGGACTTAGGCAAGCTGCACCATCTCGAGACGACCCGCAACTAGTAGAGTCTTCTTCAGAGTATTGAGTTGTACTTTCTTTACTGTCCCATTGTATTCTGGACGATCATTGTATTTCATTTGCTTTTTCTTAGAAATTGCTCATGCACTTGTGACACCGGGTTCTGGGATGATTTTGGAAATTATTTGTTAATTGAATTGTTAAAACCTCGTTATTTACTCAGTAAATTTTATTGATCGTTATAAAATAAAATGAAAAGTAACGATTTGAAAAATAATAAAATAGGAATTTTAATTAACTACTGCCAGGCAAGCGTCATTGAAGTAATAATATTTGAAAGTCATATTTCAAATATTGAATGGTTTACTACAATACCAGAAGAAGGTTCTACGGAAATTATGGAAGAAAAGTTCTTAAAATTCTTGAAAGGCAAGCTGCCAAACTCCTGGAGAAGATCTATTATTTTTTGCAAGGAAGATACTATTTGGAAAAGATACTACAAGGATAAGAAATAATATATTATCTATGGAAAAAAAATATATTATGAATATAATAAAATCTATATTATGAAAAGAGATTATGTTCAAAGATCAAGAAAGAAATATTTCCAATATAAGAAGAATATATTTTCTATGGAAAGAAAATATATTATGGATATAGTACAATCTATATTATGGAAGGAGATTATTTCCCAAGATCGGGAAAGGAATATCTTTACTATAATAGGTTCAAAGATATATTGAGATCTTCATATTGAAGACAATATTCAAGATCCAAAGTCAAAGGAAGCGGATCTTGAAATTCTCTGGGTTGTCTGCATAAGAGCTCATACTTGCATAGACGGAAGAAGAGTTCACAAGTATTAATGGGAAGTATATTATCTATTCTTGAAGGAAGATATCTTATTCAATTTCTGATATATATACTACGGGTTTGAAAGAGAAGTGCTGGGCTTTACTACAATTTAAAGACAAGACTATGAAAGAGATTTTCCAAGTCACTACATGTTTTTGATATAGAAATAAATTATATTTTCAAGATCTATGTAAAGAAGGGAAGCATCGAATAATCTTGAAATGAAAGGAGGAGACAAAGCGAGATTTTATTTCCACAAGTCAAGAGGAAAGCATCGAGCTGGAATTCAAAAGTGTTTACAGACAAGGATAGAGATGGAAAATAATAAAGCTGTGCAAGATTGACCATAAAGGAAGAGGAGCAAAGCTCGAAAAGAAAATTTACAATTATGAAGAGAAGAAGAAACAATTTGGATGGAATAAAATGATTGCTTGGGATTTACTACACTAGGAATGGATATTTATTTATGGGAAAGAATCAACATTATGGAGAATGAATTAAAGGAGCACAAAGAAGATTTCCTTAATAAGGAAAGCCATCATATATCACATTGATTATTATATTCTGTATTTAATGAGAAAATCAGTAACGGTCATATTGGAGGCAACAATATAAGTTGAAGAGAAACCGAGAAGAAGATTCACGCAACCTTCTATAAAATTATCTATCCAACTACAAGTTCTTTATTCTACTCTTAACAAGTAATGTAATTCACTTTTAGTAGATTTAATATGTACACAAAAGAATAAAGAGAGATAGAAAAATATTGGACAGGCAATGTGTCTTTAGAGGTTGTGTCATTATTCGTTTCTTTGGTGAGTGAGTGCAAACTAAAGAGTTGTTGTTCGTTAGTGAGTAAAAACCAACCTTTCGTGTTGTTGGTGAGCGTGTTAAAACCAACCCTTGGTCTTTGTTGGTGAGCGAGTGAAAACCAACCTTGTAAACGTTGGTGGTGAACGTTGAAAACCACATAAGCTGTACTCAACTCATATTACAAAGAGATCAAGAGATAACATCCTTGCAACCCAATGAGGCTGGAGTAGGATACCACATTGGTTCTGAATTAGTATAAAATTCCCGGTGTCATTTATCTTACTGTTTTCATATTTTATTATAAGCAAGTACTACTTGTTGAGATTAGTATTCTATTGAATCGAAGTAATAACAGTATTGTGCACGCTATCTTCGTATTAGCCGACTAGGTCTGAGGAGTAGTCAACTACAAATTTTAAAAATGCTAGAATTCATCCCCCCTACTTTCAAGGAAAAGGTAGCATGCTTAAGCTTTGGCTAGTCATACCTACATACTTCCTCCTTCTTTTTCTGGTTTCTTAGTTGGTGTCTAGTACCCGCATTTAGGCCCAACTAAATCTGGTTTCGTGCCGGAAAAATCCCATATTAAAGGGACAAAGCATTTTCTAACAAAGGTGACTCTATACACTAGGGTTCAAATTCGAGACCGCTGGTTAAGGATGATGGAGTATTTATGACTCCACCAAAATCCTTGTTGATTTTGCTACTTACTTCCTAAAATTTTAATATCATGATAATTCACAACCATATAATGTCTGGTCGAAGAGAACTTTCTTCCGTCATTGTCCCCTGAATTTTCATCATCATAGATACTGGATTGCACAGATAAAATTGGAGTCATATATGGTGAGGGCCATGTACTAAGTTCGCATGGTAGGAGATTTTCTTTCCTTTTAATTGCAGTTAAGTTCACAGCCTTTTGGAAGGGCGAAATACATAAACGGCCCTGTAGGCAACTAAAATTTTATTGAGTTTCAATTCATAAGAAATTTGGATTTGATCTCAATTAAATATAGTTTGGTCCATATAAATATTATGGGCTAATATTATTGGATTAATTACTTAAGTCTAATAAATATTGACCGGGCTAACCTATTTAGTTGGGTTACAAATGATTAAACCACTTTATTAGGCCCAATAAATCATATTCCTAGAGGCCCAGTTTGGTACACCGTGTCAAATGACGTAGTATGCCAAGTCAAACGGAAGATTCAATAGGATTTTTGCACGTGTTAAAATGATAAGGCATGCCAAGTCAAGTTAAAAGGCCAATGAAACAGCGGTACGCGTGGCAGTGTATAATGACCTGACCGGCATTCTAAGAATTGAAGTCCTGTTCGATAGCATAAGGTCTTGAGCAGCTTCGTATTGTGTGTTAAGACTTGTATGTGTGGTCGAGTTCAGTTTTCGGATGATTTGGGGTCAATTTGGAAGAAAGATTCTTCTTTTTGAAAATTAAGCAGTAAGATTTGACCAAAATTTGACGTTTGTGTGACGACTCCGAAATAGCATTTTGATGATATAAATAGTTTGGTATGGTGATTTTGGACTTAGGCGTGCGACCGAATTTGGATTTGGAGGTCCGTATAATAATTTGAAGCATTTTGATGAAAGTTGGAAAAGTTGAAGTTTCTGAAGGTTGAGAGGTTTGACCAAGAGTTGATTTTGGTGATATCGGGGTCAGAATGCGATTCCAAGAGTTAAATTAGATTTTTTATTTCATTTGAAACTTGCATGCAAAATTTGGCGTCATTCCGGGTTGATTTGATTTATTCCGGCACGAGTTTTTGAAGTTGGAAGATTTGGAAATTTATGAGTTCAATTTGTGATGTGATTCATATTTTTGAAGTTTTTGACGTGGTTTAAGTCCTCGAGCAGGTTCCCTTTATTTCTTACGACTTTTTGGTATGTTCATTGAGGTCCCGAGGGCCTCGCGTTTGTTTCGAGGTGGGTTTTAAACGAGTTTGGGCATTTCGGCACTCTAATGCGCTCTAGAACGTTTGGAAGTGCGGAAGGCACATTTTGGAGTGCTGAGGCAGAATGAAAGTTGTGAGGCATAAGAAAAAGTATAGAGGCAGATGAAAAAGTGTGGACCACAGAGGAAAAGTGCGGACCTCACAATTCTTCTTGTAGCCGCATTTCAGGGATACTGCAAGATCGATGAGTCGACTTCGGAAGCTTATATCTTTTGATCTATAAGTAATCAAGATAACTCAAAAATGAAAGTTGTAGACCTTAGTATCTAGTTTACAGAAAATAAAGAAGTCATCATTTGGACATTTGTACATAAAGATATGGCAAATTTACTAAAGCCTGGTAGTGCAAATTTTGCTGAAGTGCGGGCGCACAATTTGGATCGCGGCTGCAGAACCTGGGATGTGGTACCGCACCAAAAAATATGTGGTCAGCACTCTAGAGGCCATATCTGTTTCTATATAAACGAGGGTTTCACCTCTTTTTTTATTTTTGGACCGAGAGAGCGCGATGTTTGGCGATTTTTCATTGGTTTTTAAATAAAATCATCGGGTTAAGTGATTCTAACTCGGTATGGCCGTATTACATCAATCCATTGTTATTTTCGTCATTTAACTAGTGATTTGAGTTGGAAATTTGGGGATTTGAAAGGTGATTTGAGGTCGGATTTGTGAAATTCTTGTATGGTTGGACTCGTTATCGAATAATTGTTCGGATTTTTGTAATTTTGGTCGAGTTATGAGGTACGGGTTGTAATGACCCGGAACGTCGTTACGTAGAACCTGCATTAGAATTACTATTCTTGAATTGTCATAGGTTGGTTATACTGTTATTGATGTGTTAGAGTTGGTAGGCTTGAAATCGGAATGGTTGTAGTGAGAGTTTAGCCACTTAGTCCTTAAAAATCGCCTTAAAGTTGGAAAAGTCAACTGAGAGTTTACTTATTAGGAAACGACCTCAGAATGCAGATTTTATGGCTCGGATAGCTTCGTTAGGTAATTTGGGACTGAGGAGTGCGCTCGGAATATTTTTGTGATGTCCGGTGTAGAATTAGGATTAAGTTGGGGAAAGTTAGTTTTTGGTGATTTCCGGTCGGCAGTAGAAAATAGGCTATCGGGGTCGGAATGGATTTGTGATAGTTGGAACAGGTTCGTAATATCATTTTGGATATGTCTGCAAAATTTTAGGTCAATCGGAGTTGTTTTGGATAGTCTCGGCATCATTGGTGTGTTTTAGAAATTTAAAGTTCTTAGTCTTGAATATGATGTGATTTTGGGTGTTTTGATGTTATTTTTGGTGTTTTGAGAGTGCAACTAAGCTTGAATGATCATACGTGGTGTGTTGGTATGTTTGGTTGGGGTCCCGAGGGGCTCAGGATGATTTCAGGTGGTTAACGGGGAGTTTGGAGCATACTTGCTATTGCTGAAGTTGCTGGTGTGTTGGTGTTTTTGCACCTGCGTATGGGGAGCCGCAAGAGCAGACGTGGCACCGCAGGTACGGGAGATTTTCTCAGTGACAACATTCCGCAGGTGTGAGTTTTGACTGTATGTGCGGAGTTAGACCGTTTAATAAAAAGTCGCAGGTGCGGTTGTTTTGACCGCAGGTGCAAGACATGAGCCGCAGGTGCGGAACCCCTGGGCAGAAAGTATAAATTGAAACCCTCCGCGACCATTAGACCTTTTAACACCATCTTTGAATAGGAATAAGCTCATGAGGAGATTTTTGAAGAGGGAAATCAGTGTTCTTCATAGAGGTAAGTGTTTTGATTATGAAAACTCGTTTATGGGTGATTATAGAACACAATCTCAGTAATTAATTCATGAAAAACCAGTAGAAGGAGGAGGTTTAGGGTTTGAGATTTTGAGACCTGTAAGAATCGATTTGAGGGGCCAAACGAACTCCGATGTTAGTGTTGTTTATATGTATGGACTCGTGAGATGATGAAGAACAGTTTTGTATAAACAATTTTGAGTTTCAGGACGCGGGCTCGGGGGTCGGGTTTTGACTAATTTCGGTACCTTTCAATTGGAATTCATTCCTTAAGCATATTTTGGTGATAAACATCTGAACTTGGTAGATTTGGAGAACTCAGAGGCCGGATTTAAAGGCAAAGGCACTATGGAATAGTATTTTAGCCGGTTTTGAGGTATGTAACGTTTCCAAACTCTGTTTTGAGGGTTCGAAACCCTGAGCTAAATGATTTATGACTATTGTTGAGGTGACGCACATGCCAAGTGACAGGCATGAGGGCGTGCACCGAGCATTTTTGGCATGTCTTATCCCATGGCACCACTTTGTGATTATTCCATGATTATATATGTGCTTATATTAATGTGGTAATTGTGAACATGTAGGAAATCATATTAAGCATAAATGATAGGCTTTACGCCGGAAATGTTGAGACTCGAGTGGTCGTATATTGGTGTCTCATTTTGTGATTATTTGACGTCATATACTCAGTCATGTTATAGCATATCACTTCATATCTCTGTCTCAGTACTTATCACTGTTCCGGGCTAATGGAGGCATTTGTGATCCATGTGCGTGAGACTGAAGAGTAATGACTGAGTGAGGTTGAGAGCCTGTTATTGAAATAGTTATGAGAATGGACTGCACATTGCAGCGATATTTAAATCATGCCTTCGTTGGCTTGATATGGCGCTTGGGTCACTAGGTCCCCTCCGGAGTCTTTACACCCCCACTGAGCACATTGATATTGAGGTGGATTTTCCCTAGGCATGGATCTTGTCCGAAGTTGATGTTATGTGAGGGATGGATCTTCCCTGGGCATGGATCTTGTCCGAAGCTGATGTTATGAGAGGATGGATCTTCCCTAGATATGGAAGTTGTCCGAGTGTTGTATTACGGAGATGGATCTTCTCCGTGGGGGCTGGACTGTTCTTTTTCCTCAGTACGGAGTGACTACGGTCACCGATGTTTATGCACATTCTGGGATAAAAATTTCCTGGGCCTGAGAGCCATATATAGTACTGAGTGGACTTCTGTGGGAGAGATGTGAGCGCTATGTGCATACTCACACTGGTTTCATACATATATTTTGTGATGGCATGTAGAGTATACTGGCATACTTGGCATTTTTACTCATCTTGATAAACTGTTAGCATGTCTAATTTTGTATACTATTTATTGTAAAATATTCAGGTTTTGTCCGTCACTACTTCTCATACCATGTTTTGGGTTTGTTACTTCTGAGTTGGTGTACTCACGTTACCCCCTGCACCTTGTGTCCAGATCCAGGTACACCAGGACCTAGTAACGGATATTGAGCTGCAGTCAGCGTTTCTATTGGAGTTGTTGAGGTAGCATCTAGCGATCGCGACCTCGTCTTCTCTTTCTTATTCTAACCTATTGTTCTTTATTTTGAGACAATGTTGTCCATTTCTCCTTTTCTTTACTTTACGTTATAGTAGCTCATGACTTAGTGACACCGGATCTGGGGTTGGAGGTTTAAATTTAGTTTTTCAAATAATGTTTTAAATTTCACATTCTTATTATTAATAAATTCGTTTAAAAATCGCATTATTTTTACTGGAAATTTAATTTAGCTTAGTTAAAAAAGGAGCCTTGCCTAGTTCCACGACAAGATGGTATCAGAGCGCTGGGTTAAATAGGCCTCACTAGTCATGAGCAGGTTTAGTAAAGTCTTGCGGATAGGTACAGAGATGCCTGTACTTATCTTCGAGAGGCTGTAGAACCTTTAGGAAGAATCCCACATTATTGAATTATGTCGTGTGACTCTATTTTATTCTCGAACTAAAATTATGTTGTTTTCATTCACTCACAGATGGTGAGGACTCGTGCTATCCATCGTGGTAATCAGACACCAGCAGGACCAGCTGGAGGTCGAGGCCGTGGCAGACGGAGGGGTGCAGCCCGCTTAGCAGCCGGGGCAGTGTCTGTGGACCCTCCCACTGCTCATGATCAGGTCCCCGCAGTGGAGGTCTAGTGGGAGAGGCTCAGGCACCAGCAATGCCCATTATTATTTCGGGTCTTCAGGAGACCCTAGCCCAGATTTTGACGGTGTGCACCAGCCTGACACAGGCCGTCGCCGTGTCTACTACTGCTTCTACTTCTCAGGCCAGGAGAGGCACTCAGACTCCAGCTGCCCGGACACCTGAGCAAGTTAACCAGGGGCTTCAGACACCTGGGACAGTCCTAGTCCAGCCGGTTGCCCCAGCCTAAGACTTTGTGGTCCCAGCATGGGCAGATGACGAGCAACACAGGTTAGAGATGTTTAGTAGACTCCAGCCTCCAATTTTTAGTGGTACGGAGGGCGAGGACACCCAGGGATTTTTGGACAAGTGCCATAGGATCCTCCACACAACAGGGATACTGGAGGCTAGGGGGGTCCCATTTACTACATTCTAGCTTTCAGGAACTGCACTCGCTTGGTGGGAGGCCTATGAGCGTAGACCTGCTGATGCAGCGCCCCTTACCTCGCGTCAGTTCTCCATTCTATTCTTGGAGAAGTATATACTGTAGTCCCGCAGGGAGGAGGTGCGCAGGGAGTTCGAACAGTTGTGCCAGGAGGACATGACCTTAAGTATGAGATGAGGTTCTCCGAGTTGGCCCGTTGTGTTATTTGGCTAGTTCCCACAGATAAGGAGAGAATCATGAGGTTCGTTGATGGACTCACTTATCAACTTTTTATTTTGCTGACTAGGGAGAGGGTATCTCGCGCTTCTTTCGAGGAGGTGGATGACATTTCCAAAGAGATTGAGTCGGTTCGCCGCCAGGAGCGGATCGAGAGGGAGGGCAAGAAATCTCGAGGATCTGGGAGTTTTGGTGGGGTTCCTTCTGGGGGCAGCCTCAGCCCGGCGGAGGCTGTCCTTTCAGGCAAGCTTAGCCAAGTCGCTCAGGTTATCGTGGTGGATCAGTTGGTCATGATCCTCATAGTTCGCATCAAGTGCAACCATCTTTCAGTGCCTTGCTAGTTCAGAGTTCATCTTGGGCACCATCGATTCAGAGTTCATCTATGCTTGGTTCTTCCAGTGGTTATCCTGGTGTTAGGGGTTCCCTTCAGTCCCCAGTTTTTCAGTCAGTCACAAGAAGCTTTAGTTTTTAATTGATTATGTTTTTCATATTCACATGTTCATCATGATTTAGCCCATTCTCTAGATACGTCCCGTGAATCTTTTGTTACATCTAATCATGTGCTCGCCCTTGTTGGTGATGTTGTTGTTACGAACCGCGTGTGTCGGTTATGTGTGGAACCTATTGGGGGTCTGGAGACCCGGGTGTGTTCGTGGTAAGGTTATCCGGCGGTTGATGGCTTTTGAAACAACTTGGCACGTTCGAGGACGAACGTTTGTTTAAGAGGGGGAGAATGTAACGACCCGGTCCGTCGTTACGCAGAACCTGCATTAGAATTACTATTCTTGACTTGTCATAGGTTGGTTATACTGTTATTAATGTGTTAGAGTTGGTAGGTTTGAAATCGGAATGGTTGTAGTTAGAGTTTAGCCACTTAGACGTTAAAAATAGCCTTAAAGTTAGAAAAGTCAACTGAGAGTTTACTTGTTGGGAAACGACCTCGGAGTGCGGATTTTATGGCTTGGATAGCTTTGTTTGGTGATTTGGGACTTAGTAATGTGCTCGAAATATTTTTGTGATGTCCGGTGTAGAATTAGGCTTGAATTGACGAAAGTTAGTTTTTGGTGATTTTCGGTTGGCAGTGGAAAATAGGCTATTGGGTTAGAATGGAATTCTGAAAGTTGGAACAGGTTCATAATGTCATTTTGGATATGTCTGCAAAATTTCAGGACAATCGGAGGTGTTTTGGATAGTTTCGGCATCATTAGTGGATCTTATAAATGTAAAGTTCTTAGGCTTGAATCCGATGTGATTTTGGGTGTTTCGATGTTAGTTTGGTCTTTTGAGAGTGCAACTAAGCTTGAATGATCATCGTGGTGTGTTGGTGTGTTTGGTTGGGGTCCCGAGGTGCTCGGGATGCTTTCAGGTGGTTAACAGGGAGTTTGGAGGATAATTGATGTTGCTGAAGTTGCTGCTTCTGATGTTTTTGCACCTGCAGATGGGGGGCCGCAGGTGCGATTCCGCAGGAGTGGACGTGGCACCGCAGGTGCGGAAGATTTGCTGGGTGAGAAGATTTCGTAGGTGAGAGTTAGTTGCCGCACCTACGGGAGGTCGATCGCAGGTGCGGAGTTAGGCCGTTTATAGAAAAGTCGCAAATACGGTTGTTTTTACCGTAGGTGCGAGACATGAGCCGTAGGTGCGGAACCCCTGGGCAAAAAGTATAAATTGAAACCCTCCGCGATCATTAGAGGCGATTTTTGAAGAGGGAAATCAGTGTTCTTCATAGAGGTAAGTGTTTTGATCATTAAAACTCGTTTATGGATGATTATAGAACATAATCTCATAAATTAATTCATGAAAAACTAGTAGAAAGAGGAGGTTTAGGGCTTGAGATTTTGAGACCTTTAGGAATCGATTTGAGGGGTCAAACAAACTTCGATTTTAGTGTTCTTTATATGTACGGACTTGTGAAATGATGAAGAACAGTTTTGTAGAAAAATTTCTGAGTTTCAGGACGCGGGCCTGGGGGTCGGGTTTTGACTAATTTCGAGTTTTGAGTTAAATTTGGTACCTTTCAATTGGTATTAATTCCTTAAGCATCATTTGATGATAAAAATCTGAAGTTGGTAGATTTGGAGCACTCAGAGGCCGGATTTAGACGCAAAGGCACTGCGAAAGAGTATTTTCGCCGGTTTTGAGGTAAGTAACGTTTCCAAACTTGATTCTGACGGTTCGAAACCCCGAGCTAAATGAGTTATGACTATTGTTGAGGTGACGCACATGGCAAGTTACGGGCGTGAGGACGTGCACCGAGTATTTGTGGCCTTGCTTATCATATGGCACCGCTTAGTGATTATTCCATGATGATATATGTGCTTCTATTAATGTGGTAATTGTGAACATATTAGAAATCATGTTAAGCATAAATTCTAGGCTTCACGTCGGAAATGCTGAGATGCGAGTGGTCGTATATTGCTGTCTCATTTTATAATTATTTGATGTCATATACTCAATCCTGTTATAGCATATCACTTCATATCTCAGTCTCAGTATTGTTAATTTCTGCATACTTATCATTGTTTCGGGCTAATGGAGGAATTTGTGATCCATGCGAGTGAGACTAAAGAGTAATGACTGAGTGAGGTCAAGAGCCTATTATTGAGACATTTATGAGAATGGACTGCACACTGTAGCGATATTTAAATCATGCATTCGTTGGCTTGATATGGTGCTTGGGCCAATAGGGCCCCTCCGGAGTCTTTACACCCCTAGTGAGCGCATTGATATTGAGGGATGGATTTTCCCTGGTCACGGATCTTGTCCGAAGTTGATGTTATGTGAGGGATGGATCTTCCCTGGGCATGGATCTTGTCCGAAGCTTATGTTATGAGAGGGATGGATCTTCCCTGGATATGGAAATTGTCTGAGTGTTGTTTTTTGGAGATGGATCTTCTCCGTGGGGGCTGGACTGGCCTTTTTCCTCAGTATACAGTGACTACGGTCACCGGTGTTTATGAACATTCTGGGATGGAACTTCCCTGGGCCTGAGAGCCATATATAGTATTGGGTGGACTTCTGTGGGAGAGCTGTGAGCACTATGTGCATATTCACACTTGTTTCATTCATATATTTTATGATGGCATGTAGAGTATACTGGCATATATGGCATATTTACTCATCCTGATAAACTGTTAGAATGTCTAAATTCTGTTTATTATTTATTGTTAAATTTTGAGGTTTTGTATGTCACTACTTCTCAGCCCATAGTTTGGGTTCGTTACTTCTGAGTTGGTGTACTCACGTTACCCCCTGAACCTTGTGTGCAGAACCAGTTACATCGAGACCCGGTAGCGAATATTGAGCAGCGGTCAACGTTTCTATTGGAGTTGTCGAGGTAGCAGCAGGCGATCGGGACCTTGTCTTCTCTTTCTTATTCTACCTGTTGTTCTTTTTTTTGAGACAATGTTGTCCATTTCTCCTTTTCTTTACTTTATGTTATAGTAGCTCATGAATGAGTGACACCAGATCCGAGGTTGGAGGTTTAAAATCAGTTTTTCAAATATTGTTTTAAACATCGGATTCTTAGTATTATTACTAAATTCGTTTAAAAATCGCATTATTTTAACTGGAAATTGAATTTAGCTTAGTTATAAAGGGTGGCTTGCTTGGTTCCACGACAGGCGCCATCACGACTCCGAAATTGGGTCGTGACACGGGCCCGTGGGTTGACTTTTTGTTTGAATTTTTAGTTTAATTAATAATCGAAGCTTTATTATCCATAATAGTTTCTTATGAGTTTTAATTATGTTTTGAAGTTATTTTGGCTAGATTTGAACCCTCCGGATGTTATTTCACTCGAGATGTTAATTTTAGACGAATAATCTATCTTCTTTGAGGTAAGTATCTTGCCTAACTTCGTGTGGGGGAATTTCCCCTTAGGATTTGAGTATTCTGTGCTATTTGTATCATGTAATGTCCGTGTACGCGAGGTGACGAGCACGTGCTCGGGCTTATTTGTGGAAAGTTGACCATTTAGAACTCTTAGACTGTATTCAGCTTACTTTACTGTGTTATTACTTGTTGGGTTCTACTGCTTTTTGTTGTTTCTACTTCTCATTTCAAGTATTATATTAGCGTCGTCATCATGCGTAGTTTCCTAGAGATATCGTACTCTGTAAGTACTACACTTATATTTTGTTCAGGATATTTAGTCCTGTAGGTATCTTGACTGCTCCTCGTCACTACTCCACTGAGGTTAGTCTTGATACTGACTTGGTACCGTTGTGGTGTACTCATGGTATGCTTCTGCAAAATTTTTGTTCAGATCAAGGTATTTCAGAGTTAGTCGATCGTTAGCTAGCTGTACAAATTTTCCTGTGGAGACTCAAGGTAAACTTGTTGCTATGTTCGTAGGCTTCGGAGTCACCTTCTGATTTTGTATTAGACTGTTTATCCTTATTTCAAAACAGTTGTATTTAGATGTTCTAGCAAAGTCTGCAGAGCTTATAACTTGTACTACCGGTTTTGGGATTGTAAATTTGTATAGAGACTTCAAATTCAAAATTGTTAGATGTTAGTTATAAATTTTTGTTATTTCAGTTAAATGTTACACTTACCTAGTACCTAATACTAGGTGCCATCACGACAACTAACGAAGGCAAATTTGGATCGTGACACAATGACATGTTCTGTCCAATCAAATGCGGCCTTGTCACACTACAATTTTATTGGTCGGAAAAAGTTTATTCTTATGATAACTCGTCCCTCCCAAAACTATAAATAGGGGTCTTCATAACCCAGAAAAGACACCAGAAGTTATAACAAGAAGCAAGAGAGAGCTCGTGGATCAAATGCTGCAGATTTATTTAAAAGCTACAAGTATTTAACTGTTCTAAGANTCGAAGGCTCTTTTATTAACTGTTGAAAAGTGGAATCAGGGGTGTCATAAATATTGTACCGCTCAAAATATTTAAAATAAAATACTACAATTGTTGCAATATTTTTTGGTCTCGATTATTTTTCTCGCCGCAATTTATTGTTTACTTCAAGGTGTCCTCAACGCTCAGTTGAACATCTGAATTGTGCCTATTTTCATCTAGACACTTCATTTATTCACAAAGGAAAATCAACTAAGAACCTAACGTTGTTAGCCTCCATCGCGTGAAATGCACTCTGCAAGACGCGAGTTGCCTACCTAAAATCAGGTTGATTATTTCCTTTTCCTAAAAACAATGTGGACCCACCCTAAATCACCTTCTTCTTCAAATCTTTTCCACCCATCTCCAACTCAAACCACCATTGTTACAGACCAACGAAAATACACATAAACCTTACCTTAAACTACCTTTTTTTATACTAATATTGAAGAAAATTACAAATGGAGTAGGACCTTTGTCTCCACCGATAAATCTCGATTGGGGGAAATTTTACAATATTTTTCACTTATTTTCTTTCTTTCTTTAATCAAAGCAAAAATGGAGGACATGTAATTTCTGGTGCTGGTGGATAAAAGAGAGGAGAATAAGCGTGCTTAAGAATTTCACAATATTTTCATCTATTTGAATTTCAAACTGTAAAAATCATAGAAAATACTCTATGTAAAAGACCATAAAAGATTGAAGATGGAGGAAATATTCATTTCCAAACTCGCATATGGATGGCTATTTCTTCCACAATTTTTTCACTTCAAATCACAATAAAATAATTTGAAATGATAAAAAGAGATATTAGTCTGTGACTAGGGAGGAGGTATGGTGGATCTTGTGCGGCGCTTAAGATTTTTGGTTGAAATCAAGGAATTTCATTAGTGTTTGGATTTGAGTGTTTGGTGGAGAAACGTTGATGTAGCGGCGTAGACTACAGTGGATGGGGAGAGTAATTCAAGGTGGTTCCATGGTGGTTTTGGGATAGCCCCGTTGACGAGATCTAGCCGGCGGCTATTGGAAAGAAGAAGGTTTAATTT
>ML423090.1:114242-165664 GCA_005239525.1 Nicotiana knightiana | reverse complement strand
AATAGTAATAATAATAGTAATAATAATAATAATAATAATAATAATAATAATAATAATAATAAAGTAAATAAATTTCTTAAACCTTCTTCTTCTTTTTTTTGTAATAAAAATTTAAAAGAAAGTATAATAAAAGATATTTCGTCACGTTTAAACTTCTCGATGTTACGCTTGATTATGTCATTTGAAAATTTTCATATATCATCAAAAAATTTGTTATGCTCCCTTACCTAGGATTAATTAATTTAGAGCAAATGGTCTACATAATTGGCATGTTCACCCCTCAAATAATGCACATATGTGATAAGGTGTCACTTGGGGTTGAAAACCCAGTTGGACATTCAGGTGAGGTTAACTAATGAATTTAATACACCTCGGGTATTAAATCGCCTAAGGTTAAAATGATGCATGCTCTTAAAAGGGTGTTGGTTTAGCTCTATCTTAAGTTGACTAAGAGTGTGTTTTCTAGACTGGTCTTCTCCTAAGTGGACAATTGAGAGTGGAAAGCCGTGACTGTCGCCTGCACCGCTGATCGACTTACTCACGAACTTTCCCCTAAAAGGTATTTTTGAAAAGTGCACGGCCCCAAACCACGTAAGCGCTAGGTGTGTGCTTAGTGTGAGTTTTCCAAAAGTGGAGGAAGTAAAACTGGATGAAAATTTATACAAAGCAATAAGTATATATAAACAACAATTTATCACATAAGGCAACTCATATAAGAATCATAAACACACAAATAAATTTATTATTGACTTTGTTATGGTTTAGAACCTAGTATCCCAGCATAGTCGCCATGATGTTATACCCCATTTTAACACGGGCCAAATTAGAGTATAACATATTGATATTTCTGAAGGTTTAATTAATTAAAATGAGTTGTCACCTAATTATTTTAGAGGTGAATTAGGACACCAATTTTAGCTAAGTAATGCTTAAAATTAACTCCGTTTTATATGGTCTGTTTAACCTTTAAGTTTATGGGTAAGAGTTCTAATTAATCTTATAGGGAAAGTTGTTAAAGCACCCTATATAATCCATCAATTACAGTTAACCAGCCAAACATAGGTAGTTAAGGCTAAGTGTAGGATGTATAAATAATTAAAATTGGGATTAAATTCAAAAGAGCTTGACAATTCCCGTGAAACACTTTCATTTCATAGAAGTGAATTCTTATTCTTACGAAGCAAATAGCATTTCCTATTGATTTGTCCATATGCGCAAGAAATCGAGAGTTAAAGTCATATTAACGTAATCAAATCTGAACTAAAATTATTCTAAACTCTACTATCTTGTTTAAAAGAAATAGATTTGTTAAAAAACAAAAGCGAAAATCATGCGTCCTTATGTCTCTGAATATAAACTATATTCAATATTTTTTAAGAGTTTATTGTTAACTAAATAGTTATCTTAAATGATCATGCTAGTTGTTAGTTGTATGCCAAACCCAGATTATTTTAACACAAACAAGTAATTCCAATAACCAAAATTATCATGAGTCATATAATCAAAAGAAAGACAGTAGGTACAAAAATAGGCCAAAACGCCCATCCGATAACCCCACAAAGGACCATGCTTCTGATTTTGAACTTTTCTTTTCGGATGCAATATGAGATTCCAGAGCACGAGGGAATGAGATGGCTAACTCCATAAGTGTTTAGAGAATCTTGCATTTAGGACTCCAATATTTGCTCCAAGTGTATACATGCGAATAAAGGAGAAAAACGAAAATAGAATTAGAGGAGTAAACTTTAGTTTTGATAATGTATGAGAAATGAAAATGTGCAAAGCAAGAATCTCATGAAAATAATTTCATAGTGCCAATAAGAATATCATACTACCAGAAATGGAACTTTGAGTTCCAAATTGATTTGTCAAACAAACTCCATTACTTTAATATTTCCATAAACGTAACTAATTCATGATGCATTAGTCAATTACGTATAGGTCAAACACATATTCATTTAACACAAAATGAGAAGTCAGCACAACTTATTTTTAAAATTTTAAAGTACTCATGGAACGACTTAAATGGTTTGATTTAAGGTTTCACCAGTTCAAGAAAAGTCCTTACAACATAAAGGGGTAGTGTTGTTTAATTATTTTACTTTTGTTAGAATAACAAGAAAGCAACCTTTAAGAGAAAAAGACAGTATTATTTCCATGACAAGAAATTAAGTACTTAGTTTTGAAATGAAACGAAAGCATATGAACATAGTTTCAAGCAGATTTAAGAAAACGATTACTTAGACCATACAACATTAGGATAAGCAAAAATGACACTCCATGAACATGATACCTAACATGAAAGAGTGTTACTTATAGCGAGGAATAAAACATTTTCATATAGGCATTTTTGTCTAGTACTTAGCAGTCACATTTGAACTATTGTATGGCTACGACACAACGCCCTAAATAACCTGATTTTTAGATCAAACAACATATCTTACATCAGTATTTCTAAAGAAGCAAAATAACTCGTATCATATAAATAGGAAAGTAAACATCTTAGAGTTTTGGAAGACACTGATAAGCATATCATTGCTTATTTAGTTTGGTAACGATCCAGAAGCTAAAATAGCAATATAGTACATACAAATGATTCCTCCAGTGAAGTATTATTTTAGTAATATTTATAATGTGTCCTCTTTGTTAAAGAAAAAATCAACTAAAGGAAATCGGATGCTTTCAACTTGATATATCAAAATTAATTAAAGTAATACACTTTCACCGATCATTAGGATCACTAGAACAAATTATTAGACGCATACTAGAATTTCATACAACATCTCAAAGGAGTGTTTTAGAACTTGATGGGACATTTCTCCATAAATAACCATAATTTTTGCTTCTTTAGAAATATAAGAAAAATCTTAGAAACATGATCTCGAACCCAAATGCTAAGAACAAGCAGACTTCTATACATGTAGTATCTATATGAAGAGATCTTAAGTATTGGCTTTAGACATACTCTGTGAAGCAAACTATCCCTTTAAACAAAGAAAAATATTTAAAATAAGCATATAGATAGTTAATCCCTAAGACCCTAACAACATGTTTTCTACGTTATTTAACTAAAGAAACGAGTAAAGTTTAAGTAGTATTTTAAAACACATACCAAATTCATGGCGTGAAGAGCAAAAGTTTGGCACGTTTGGGACGAAGAGGTAACATTGGAACTTTGACCAAAGAAACGAACAGATTGTAATACTTCGAGCAAAAAGACATAACATTAACAACTAAAGTGCTAGTTTGCAGAATCTATACATACTTAGTGGAACTCTTTTCTTTTTTATTCCAAATAGAATACCTGTAACTTCATGATTTCTACACACAAGTATAACTCTAAATCACGATTTTGACAAAACAGCAATCTAAAACTTATTCAAAAAAGAACATACAACCACTTTAAATCTTCCAAGACAAAGAGTAAGAAGAAAATTTTAGTTCACTGATTTTTCAACAAAACAGACAACTAAAAGATATATACTTAAATAGAAATCAAATCATGTGTTTACGTATATACATCCAGATTCAAGGAAATTTCCAGCACATATCACTATTTAAGAAAACAACCACGAAGAGAGCAACTGACATGCAATATATTCATATGTACATTGACATTTTATTTTACTTAATTAAGAGATAGTTTAAACACATAATCTTTCATGATTTCATCTATGAAAAAATATTGAATCACTCCTTTTGCATGGAAAGTAAACTGGAGATAAGATTTTTTCTAAAACAAACGAACAAGCATTTTAGAACTTCAAATATAGGAAAAAAGCGAGAAAAAAGATTTCAAAGTTACTGAATTTTTTGTGGGCAGTGAACTGAGGCTGTGGTCTCAAATCCAACATGCTCCGACCTCGAACTAACATCAATTGCTGGAAGAAAACTAAAAAAATCTCTGTTATGGCTAAAACACAACAGGGGCCGAAAGAGATAAAGAAGAGAATCGAGTTTTTTTAAGAGTAAAATAAAAGCAGTGAGTGAGAGAGCTAGTTGTGGCGGTTGAATCTCATGATTTTAGGGGGGGTTCCCTCGGCAACTCTAGCCCTTTCCGAAAATCCTTTCAAAGGGAAATATTTATAGGCTGATTTCTAGGGTTCTTGATTTGGGCGGGATTTGAAGGAAAGCTATTGAACCGTTTGAAATTTGAACGTTGATGTTACAAAATATTAATTGAGGTGCAATATTTTTTGTTCAAAATGGTGATGGCAAGCTCTGTCATGGCTGAGCAGGGATAGAACCTTGCGAAGAAGAGGAAAGAAAGGAGAAAAAGCATCTGGAGAGTGAGAGAAAAGGAAAGAAGAGAGAGACGTTAGGTGTGGTAAACGAGGGGTGGGGTACAGGCGTTGGATTTGAGGAAAAACATTAATAACAATTAAATGGGACTTTTTGAAATCCAAAATAGGCATATTTCTGGTGGAATAATCTAGAAGAATATAATATAACTTGCGCTAATACTTTTTGGGCTGATTTAAGGAATTATTTGGGCTGATTTGGCCGAAATTTTGGGCTTAAAATAGTCCTGAAATTCTTTTCTTCTTAGTATTTCTTTGGACTTATAACATTAATAAAATATTTTAATAACTATATTATATAATACTATGTATATTAGCATATAAATATCTATTACACTAATTGATAAGTATAAAACTTTAATATTCTTGGAACAAATATTTATAAAACATAAGATTGAAGAAACATTACTTTTTAACTAAATGAAGGAAAATGATATGCTTTTTCCACAAAAGGCGATAAGAACGAAAGAACGAATGAATAATAACAATAATTGTAGTATTAATAATGCTGGTAGTAGTGATATCAAGTAAATAGTAATAATAATTAGGTCTAGTTTGTGCTAAAATGGTAAAATAACTATTCTTACATTATTAGTGATATTAGAAGCTTAAAGAAATAATTTGAAAAAAAGGAGGACAAAATTGGGTGTCAACACCCGTCCTACTAGCTTGAGCTACTTAATACTTATCATGATTATTAAATGAGGGACAAGACGCATGTTTAAGTGAATAAGGGCAACATGACCTATTAAGTAACCAAGAAGGTAACAAGGAGGTGTGTTGCCTACTTTCAAAAATGGAAGGCTCACATTAGTCCACCTAAATGGACATGTGTAGGTTAGTCAAGAGGGTCTTTTTAGGGGCTGAATCAATACATGTCCTCATAATATCTAAGTAGTAGAAACATAAAGCGATCCACAAAATTCTCTCCCAAATTGATCTACTCCAAACCCTAAAAAAGTTGATGATAATCTTCTTCTTCTTTCAATTCAAGTTAAAGGGAAATCTCCAATCTTGAAGGATCTGAAGTGGACCAAGTTAATGTCATTAAGGGAAGTATACTACCTTTTTTTCATCTCTACAAGAACTAATATAGGTAAGAAAATCACTTATTCTTCATTTATTTGAGTTTATTTAAGTTCTACCTAGGTTGTTTGGTGAAGCACTTGCAAAATATGGGTTGATAATTGAGTTGAAGTTGTTGAGGTGTTATGGACTGTTTGGAGTAATTTCATGTTATTATATGTCTATCACATGTGAATGTAGGACATGTTGTTTTTAATCTTATTAGTGTGTTAACTAAGTTGTGAGAGTAAGAATTTATGAAGTAATAATGCGAAAATCAATTTTGAGATACTGTAATTTGTGGACTGCTATGAGTTCGCGTCTATGTTGTGTTGTGGCTTAACATCAGTATGTATAGCCTACATTTATTGTGGTTGTCATTACTGAAGTGTATTAAAATGTTCTAGCTGAATTTTAGGTATGCAAAAGTTCACAGTACAATTGGGTTGTTGTGTGAGATTGTGTGGACTGTATTGGTGATGTATTGGGTTGAATTTTAAGGTGGGATATTGTTGTATTATCTTTTTTTGACATTCTTGGCATGTTGGTCTTGTTGTTTGATTTTAGTAAAGGAAGATAATAAGGGGAAGTGTTGTCCTATTACTCGCAGACGAGCTAGTCGCTCATTTGTGTTGGATTCTAGATTTCGTAAGCTTAACAATGCTTCCATACTGTAGATTAAAGTACTAACAAGTTGAACCAATTACATGAGGTTAAGTAAACGACAAAGGTATGTTAAGGATATCCCTTCTTTCCTTTTGCATGATCCATGTGATACAAACAAAACGAGCAGACGCGCAACTTCCATAAATGACTCTATTCATAGAAGTACTAGGGATGCCTTTGTTTTTTATTCCGGATGGGGACCATTAATTTATCGTCCATTCATGCTATATCATTTGTATATCATTGGTTGTTACATGTTGCTTCCGTGGTGTTTACCCTTATGACATTGGCTTTCCATTTCGAATGAGGACATTTAGCTTTACATATGAGTACTATTTAACATGTACTAATGTACCTTTTGCCGGGGGCGCTGCATCTTCAATTGATGTAGGCGGTTCATCAGCTGGAAACTTTGGTCCTCGTTAGCAGTTACTCTCTACTCAGTAGGTCTTAGAGAGCCCTATTCTGTTCCAGGACTTATGTCACTTGACATTGTTTTTTTGTGTTTTGAGTTATAGTCGGGGCCTTGTTGCCGACACTTCCATGCTACTCTTCTGTTGTGCTTAAAGGCTTCGTAGACAGGTTGTTGATGGTGTTTGATATTGGGAATTAAACTAGTAAGTGTTGGTATTTGACAAACATGTTTTTCATCATATAGCGTTTGCTAAAGAAAATGTTACCTCTTATATCTTCATGGATCACCATCAAACATCAACATATAGAATATTTCAATAATCATAACCCTCAAATTCATTAGTAATGGAAACTTTAAACACATATAGGTTTCTTCCGCAAGAATGGGGCACACCGACCAACAATAGAAACACATATCAAAATCATAAATAACAAATATACAATTTGATCTTAAAAAAACTCTTTCCCAAAAACGGCAATGTACAAGTTCAACACATGAGTATGTAAGAACTCTAATCACGTTGGATACATTTATAAAACAAATGACTGGTTGAAACAGCCACTTCGGGCATGAATTGAGTAGAAAAGCTTTTGGGAAATTCTATTTTGAAGTCATTTTAAAACAATAGAGTCGAGTCTCATTTCATAATCTTTCTCACATCCTCTCGTTTCATTGGCACCACTAGCCACAATTATAACTTAATTTCTTGGCATGTTAGCCACACACTATATCCCCAATTCACTTATTCCATTTTCGAGCATCTTTATAGATTATCAAAAACAAGACTTTTCCAATCAAGATGTTAGATACACATATGAGCAATTAAGTTTCCTAAACATATTGAGTTTTTTATCACACAATTTGGCATACTAGCTTTCATTTGAAACACTACTCAAAGCATAATATTTTAATATGCAATCCATACTTTGAACATTTATATTTCGACGTAAGGCTCATTTAAAATAGTCAAGTTTATCAGGGATAACCCGGAACATAGGTACAAGGAATCTTGAGCCAACCATACTTGAACTTACTGCGACATTATGGAAGTATATTCTAAGAGAAAAAATCTAGCCAACATACCTAAAATTCACCCCTTGATGATACTACAATGGTCCACTACACTAAAAAAAATCAATCTACAATAACAACATTTAATGGGACTAATATTAGTAACAAATTCCATAATTTAAGTCATTTAGGCATTTTATCAAACACCTAGTAGGCATACATCTCTACATTTCTTAACCATAAAATTAGTTCATCCCACTATAATAATTTACCAACAATTTATCCCACCATCATTCTTAAACAATTTATAACTTCCAACATCCCATGAGTGACCATCCATCCACACTCAACCAACAAAATTCCATCAAATAATCACCTTTCAATCTCTACAATGGCTTAGTTTTTATATTGGGAACTTATATCTTCTAATCACCATCACATAAGTTCCAATACTTAATTCCTACTCATATTCCTATAATAAACCCATGTATGTAAGTCTAAGGGTGTAGGATTACCTTTTGGAAGAAATATTACAAAATCCTCCCTTGAGTTCTTGAGGAAATTATTTGAAAATCTAAGGATTTCATGGTAGATTGAGTTAGTTCTTGTGTAGAAATGATAGGATTCACACCAAGATAATGCGGATTTCTTACCTTGAATATAGGGAACATGAGCCACAAAATGACTTAAAGAGACCTGAAGCTAGGGCTGGCCCAGTCTCGCAAAGTGAGCCTCAATTCGATGCCCACAATGTACAAGGAAAGACAAGATCCGTGCCCGACCTCTTGAAGCGAGCCTTTCTTCGCTATCCGCCAAAATAACAGGGTGGTCTGACTTTAGTAATTTGATCATAAGTTTTAGTAGGAAAGTCCAAATGACGAACGACTTGATGCGTTAGCAACTAGATTCAAAGGGATACAATCCGGTTCATCATGGAGCATCAGCTAGCCATGGTTCATATAGTTCTATTTCGGGTCAGTCATCTCTAAGTGCCCTTCCAAATCAATGTTCATCTCGTGCTCCATAAGTTCAGGTTTCATCTGTGCTAGATCCTTATAGTGGTTATTCTGGTTCTCGGAGTCCGATTCAGTACCTGCGGCCATTGTCAGAGCAGGGTTGCTTTGAGTGTGGAGAGTTTGGTCAGGTGAAGAGGTATTGTCCAAGTCTTATGTGAGGTCGAGTTCAGCAGAGGGGCCATGCTATGAAATCTGCACCAGTTACTTCACGACCCTCTTAGCTGGCTTGGGTTAGAGCTCAGGAAACTAAACGTCGCCTTAGATGGGGAGGCCTCTCACATGGCGGTCAGGCTCGATGCTATGCTTTCCCTACGCAGCTAGACGTTGTTACTTATGATGCAGTGGTGACAGGTATTGTCTCAGTATGCCACAAGGATGCTTCTATATTATTTGGCCCTGGTTCCAATTATTCACATGTATCATCATATTTGTCTCGTTATTTGGATATGGCCCATGAGTCCTTAGTTTCTCCTGTTCATGTATCTATGCCGGTGGGCAATTCTATTTTTGTAGCCGTAGTATATCGGTCGTGTGTGATGACCATTATGGGATTAAAGACGAGAGTTGATCTCTTATTTCTTAGTAATGTTAATTTTGATGTGATTCTGGGCATGTATTGCTTTTTACCATGTCATGCTATTCTGGATTGTCACACTAAGATCGTGACATTTGAAATGTCGGAGTTACCCAGGATTGGGTGGAGAGGTTCTCTGGACTATGTTCCCTGTAGGGTGATTTCATATCTGAAGGCCCAACGAATGGTTGGGAAGGAGTGTTTGTCATATTTGGCTTTTGTGAGGGATGTTGATGCTGATACTCCTACCATTGATTCTGTTTCGATAGGGCGATACTTTCTTGATGTATCTCTTGCAGACCTGCCAAGCATACTGCTCGATAGGGACATTGATTTTGGTATTGACTTGGTGCCGCGCACTCAGCCTCTATTCCTTCGTATAGTATGGCACCTACAGATTTGAAGGAATTGAAAGAGATTTTCATAAGCTTCTAGATTATGGGTTCATTAGGACTTGTGTGTCACCTTGGGGTCCACCGGTTCTGTTTGTGAAGAAGAAGGATGGTATCATGCAAATGCGTATTGACTACGGGTAGTTGAAGAAAGTTATAATTAAGAAAATTTATACTTTTCCGTGCATTGAAGACTTATTTGACAATCTTCAAGGAGCAATAGTGCTCTCTAAGATATATTTGAGGTCTGGGTATTTCCAGTTGAAGATTCGGGACTCTGATATTCTAATGACGACATTAAGGAGCCACAATGGTCACTATGAGTTCCTTGTGATGTCTTTTGGGCTGACCAATTCCCTAGCTACATTAATGCATCTGATTAATAATATATTCCATCTGTATCTTGATTTGTTTTTCATGGTATTTATTATGATATCTTGGTGTACTTATGTAGCAAGGAGAAGCTTGTGCATCATATAAGGATTTTACTACAAACAGTGAGGGAGAAGAAGATTTATGCTATGTTTTTAAAGTGTGAGATTTGGCTCATTTCAGCGGTGTTCCAAGGGCACTTGGTGTTCAGATTTGGCCTAGTATTCAGCTACTGAGATTCAGAGTTTTCTTGGCTTGTCCGGATATTCTATTTTCTTTGTGGAGGGTTTCTTGTCCATTTCAGCGCCTTTGACCAGGTTGACCTAGAAGGGGGCTCCATTCAAGTGGTCGGATGAGGGCGAGGAGAGCCTTCAGAAGCTGCAGACTTCCTTGACCACATCTCCTATTCTAGTTTTGCCTTCAATATTGGGTTCTTATACAGTATATTATGATGCTTCTCGGAATTGTATTGGGTGTGTCCTGATGCAGTAAGGCAGGGTGATTGCATATGCTTCACGCCAGTTGAATCCTCATGAGAAGAATTACCTCGTTCATGATTTGGAGTTGGCAGCCATCATTCGTGCATTGAAAATTAGGAGACATTATCTATATGGTGTATCTTATGAGGTATTTAGAATCATCGGTTGAGGCAGTATAGATGGTCGGAGCTCTTAAAAACTACCTCATTCATCATTAGCATATGCAACACTTGTTCAAACAAAATGATCTAAATTTGAGGTAGTATAGATGGTTGGAGCTCTTAAAAACTATGATACCATTTTGTATCATCTTGGGAAGGCGAATGTGATAGCCGATGCCTTGAGTAGAAAGGAGGTGAGCATGGGTAGCCTTACATATATTCTTGTTGGTTAGAGACTGCTTGCATTAGATGTTCATGCCTTGGCCAATCAATTCATAAGGTTAGATGTTTCAGAGTCAAGTCAGGTCTAGCTTGCATGGTTACTCTGTCTGCTTTATATGATTGCACCAGGGATTCTCAGTATGATGAACCCCACTTGCTTATCCTTAACCACACAGTTTAAACATGGTTGTGCCAAGGAGGTTTTTATTGGAGATGATAGGGTGTTGCAGATGAAGAGTTGGATTTGTGTACCCGATGTCGATGGGTTATGTGAGTTAATTCTTGTGGAGGCCCACAGTTCGCGGTAATCCATTGATCCGGGTGTAACACCCCATGTTTCTGTACGTGAAAGTACGCCATAATTAAATTGATGTAAGCTAAAAAAGGATGAAATCCTTCTACAAGGCTAAGGAAGGTTTATCGAAGTATTAGGTAAGTTAGGATGAATGAGACTTTTTAATCATGTTTTAAATGCAATTAATTATGGCTATATATGATGTGTGGATATGAAATATAAAGTTTGGGAAAAATCGGACTTAAAGTTGCGAGAAAAAAAAAATAAACCGACTAAGGATTTGCCTTGCAATGAAGCATTTTGTGCAATACATTTCATGTGTTATATAAGGTCTTTTTGGGACATATTATATACCGAAACGAAGGTATTGGAACCTAGTTTCCAGCGATCCAAACCATTTATTCATACGACATTGGAGCAGAGAAATATGGATTTTTAAAATAAGGTCGCCAAGTCTCGTTGTCGAACTTCAGAGAAACTGGCAGGTTTATAGGCCAAGTTGCGGCACAGTTTTATCGCAATTATATTTACAGTAACATGGATATCTTTATATGAAATTAAATCCCTATGTGTCTAGTTTCCAACTCTTCAAACCGTTTGTCAATACGATATCGGAATAGAGAGATACAAGTGTCCGAAGTGGCACCGCTCAAGCTGCCAAGCATGCAGCTTACCCACCTGCTTGGAGAATTGAGACGGTGGGTTGTCTTTCTTACACGTTAGCAGCAATTTGCAAGCTGTTTTCTGAATTTGGAGTCTCAAATATGAGGGGGCTCATGGTATCATCCTATTCACCGGTTACTAAAACTTGATGGTACGGTTCCAGTGAAATTATTTTGAGGAATATCAACATGCAGCAGTTTTGTAGCATTGGCTAAAGAGGATGGAATGGAACCAGTGAAGTTATTCTATGCTAAATGAAGTATCTCAAGATTAGAGAACAAGTTGCCTATATCAGATCAAATATTAGCACCAAAGTTATTGTAAGAAATTGATATTAATTCGAAAAAGGACAAATTATACAATGAAGCAGGAAACTCCCTTGATAGTCTATTTACTGCTACTCCAATCTCTCTTAATCTGGTCAATCGAACAATAGAATCAGGTACTTGTCCTACTAAATTATTATATGTTAAGTGCATCTGTTGTAAAGATGTTAGATTTTCAAAAGAAACGGGATTTGTTCCCGTTAGCTTGTTATTTCTGAGATAAAGTTGCAATAGCTTTGTGAGTGATCCAACATCAGATGGAACCTGTCCTACGAGATAGTTGCGTTCTAAGACAAGGCTCTTGAGGTTAATAAAATGCGAAATATTAACTGTAATTCCCCCTCCTAGTCAAGATAATTGAGGAAAAAAATGTTCCCAAGATGAGCTGAGATTGTACCAGCAAATCTCTGACCTTTGAGATTCAAAGTGACGACTCTTTCATGTCTAAGCCGTGTTTGGGGCCTCGTGCCGATCTGTTTAGACCCCTTTGAGGGATTTTTACTGTTGTTTTCCTCACTACCTGTTGATGATTTTACTCAGCATCATTGTGCATACTGTTTTATTTGAAACTCAGCCTGATTTACACTACATGAGCATTAAAATGATGTTTTCGGGTTGAGTACCCCGTTCTATTACTTCGCCCGAGGGGCTTTTCGAGTGGTTCCACCGAGTGTGGCCGAGGGCCAAGAGTGATGGTGAGGTGCTGAGTGATATTAGCGCTTGGGCTGAAGGAGCCCCTCCGGAGTCTATACACACCCCTAGTGAGCGCCCATAGTGCGAGTGATTGAGTGATTGGGAGGCATGAGTGGCTGTGAGGTGTTGAGTGATTGTGAGGTGCTGAGGGATTGTGAGGCATGCCCGAGGGGCTGATTATGAAACATGTTTTTTCCTGAGGGGCTACTTATGATTTTACTACGTTCATTTGCATACCAAATCCTTGTTTTAAAGTTGTTAAAATGTGCATTTTTTAAGGACATTTTTGAAGTTGATTTCTAAGGCATGACGATTTCGTATATCTATGTATACTATTGGAAAGTAAGGCTGTGTATATTGTGACTTGATGACATTGATTTTTATGTGATTCCTTGCTACTTAGACTTGATTTATTTCCATCACTACTGAGTTGGCGTACTCACGTTACTCCCTGCACATCTGAGTGCAGATTCAGGAGCAGATATCGAGCGTTAGCTTTTATATATATATATCGCAACGGAGCCGGATCATGGGGATATAGAGGTAGCTATTCAGCATTCGCAGCATCTCTGCTTTCCCTTCCTGTTGTATTTAGCTTTGGTTCAGAGTTTTGTATCATACTACTTTTTTTTGGCTTATTTCACTAGATGCTCATGACATGTTGGCTCCGGGTTTTGGGGATGGTAGTACGGTATATAAAATTTTCCTATTATATTAAGAACTTTCTGTATATTTTTATTAATTGCTTGAAACATAAATGGGATTTTCAAACGAAAATATGAACACGCGGTAGTCGGGTAGCCTAGTTCCACGATAGGCGCCATCACGGCCGGTTAGGATTTGAGGTCGTGACATGTATGCTATGGGTTAAGTGTTTATCATGTTGAATGCATAGGTGAGGTGACGAGTACCTATGCATTGTGTGTCAAGCATGCCCGTGAGTCTATTTTCGATAAAAACCTTATTATTACTTCCATGATCGTTACAATATGCAATTGTCTCTACTTGGAAGTTGATTAATGTTGAAAACTCTAGTTGATGAACTCATGATGTATTGGTTCGATTGAGAACCCAATTGTAAAGGATGTATTTGAAATGATTGGATATAGCTGAGACCCTTGCCGGGCAATCGTTACGATATTGACTGATACATTTCCCTTACCGGGGGATTTTGAATTGTATTTCCACTATGCTTTATTCCTTGCCATTGATATTGTCATTGTTTTGGTGAGGAAGAGTGTAAAAGCACGAAGAGTGATGCCTTGCCATGATTTACACTGATTACGTCATAATTTGCATAGTGAGGAAGAGAGTAAAAGCACGAAGGGTGATGCCGCGCCATATTTTATATTGTTATGCATGAGGGGACTTTTCATGCCATGTTTTATATTTCTATGCATGAGGGAACTTTCTGTACCGTGATTGTGATGTTTTATGCACGAGGGGAAATTCCGTGCCATATTTTATATTATTATGTACGAGGGGTCATGCCGTGCCGTTTCTTTTCACTATTTTAATTTGTGTTGTAAATACCCGTTATTATATTTGGATATTTTTAGACTGTTGTTTTTGTTTCCGTCTTTTTTAGTATATGCTACCTCTTACCCCCAGTATATTCTTCCCCGTAATTGTATTCTTGTTTAGTTTCTACTATACTATTGAACTGCACAGGTACATTTCGTTGTCGTGTCCTAGCCTCGTCACTACTTTGCCGAGGTTAGGCTCGGCACTTGTACATGGGGTCGGTTGTACTAATGCTACACTGCATATCTTATTGTTGTGCAGATCCCGCACTCGGACCCGGTGGACAGCGTTGAGGGAGTCTCCTTCAGTTCACCACAGAGGCTTCAAGGTATACCCGCTGGAGTTCGTGGGCCTTAGCGTCTCTCTTATCCCTAGTTCTTCATTTTTGTCTTGTTTTTCTTCTAGTTCTCAGAGACAGTCATGTATTTCCTTTCAGAATTTGTATTTAGCACTTGTATAGACAGTTCGTGAGTTTGTGACTCCGGGTTTTTTTAAATTATTGCGACGCTGTATTATGTTGTCTTTACTTAGATTTGAAACTTTATCTATTTCTGCTGTTAAGTTGTGAACTGTTTTTAGCTTATCTTGTTATTTCGGTATCATCCTGCTAGTTCAACTGTACACGTTGGCTTGTCTAGCGGGTTCAACGTTAGACGCCATCACGGCCCAAAGGTGGGATTTCGGGGCGTGACAAGTTGGTGTCAGAGTGCTAGGTTTCTTAGGTCTCACAACTCACGGAAAACTTGGTAGAGTCTGAGGGATCGGTACGAAGACGTCTGTATTTATCCCCTAGAGGCTGCAAAGTTAGGATGACTCCACATTTCTTTTCATCTCTGTCGTGCGATATGAATCCTAAGTACTGATTTAGGTTCTATTCTATTCTCTCGCAGATGGAGAGGACGCGTGCTTCCCTTGGATTCGCTCAGCAGCCCGACACTCCTGCTACAGCTCCTACGAGGGGTCAAGGTCGAGGTCGAGGATGAGGCCGTGCTAGAAGTCGAGGCCGAGGCCGGGGCCGAGCTCAGCCTAGAGCAGCAGCCCTAGTGGAGGACCCTCAGGTCAAGTCTGACGAGGAGGTCCCATCTCCGGCAGTCCCAGTTGGACCAGCTCAGGTCCCAGAGGGGTTCATAGCTACCCCAGTGCTTCAGGACGCTTTTATCCGTCTAGTCGGACTCATGGAGAGTGTAGCACATTCGGGTCTTCTTCCTACTGCACCAGTCGTCTCTCAGGCTGGGGGAGGTACCCAGACTCCTGCCACTCGCACGCCAGAGCAGCTAGCTCCACAGTTTTAGACTCCGGCACCTCAGCCAGCCGGAGTAGCTCAGTCGGGTATTGCAGCACCGGTAGCAGAGGGAGCAGCTATATCAGCGGATGCTTTGTGGAGACTGGACAGGTTCACTAAGTTATTCACTGCTAATTTTACTGGTTCACCATCAGAGGATCCCCAGGATTATTTGGACAGCTGCCATGAGGTTCTTCGGAACATGGGCATAGTGGAGTCCAACAGAGTTGACTTCGCTACTTTTGGTGGAGAGACTATTGCCTAGCCAGACCAGTCGAGTCTGCACCTTTGACTTGGACTCAGTTCTCAGAGGTATTTTTGGGCAAGTTCCTTCCCATTACTTAGAGAGAGGACCTTCGGAGGCAGTTTGAACGTCTCTAGTAGGGATCTATGACAGTCACTCAGTACGAGACCAGGTTCATCACTCTAGCCCGACATGCTGTTATGATACTTCCCACCGATCGGGAGAGGGTTCGGAGATTTATTGAGGGGTTGGCCCAGCCTATCAAACTTAAGATTGATAGAGAGTCAGGTACTGACATTTCGTTACAGGATGCGGCCAATCTGGCCTGGAGGATTGAGATGATTATGTCACAGGGTGGTGGTCAGGGGGATGACAAGAGGCCCCGTCATTCCGGTCATTTCAGTAGAGCCTCATATGGGGGAAGGTGTTCTTCAGGCAGAGGTCATCCTCCGCGACCCTATCAGTTGGCACTTCAGGTAGCTCACAGTGCACCACCAGCACCTATCAGTACACCGCCGCTTCAGAGTTGCCAGGGTGGTTATCATGGTCGTCAGGGATAGTTCTAGAGTCCCCATCCATATCAGCTGCTGCCGTGTTATTTTGCAGTGGATTGGGGCATATTTCCAGGTTTTGCCCCCGAGGTCCGAGTGGGTCTCAGAATCAGGGTTCCCGTGCCATGGTTCCCGCATCAGGCGTACCCCCACCCCCTTAGTTAGCTAGGGGTGGCGGTCAGGGTGCCAGAGGTAGAGGTCAGACTCATAGAGGTGGAGGACATGCCACGAGAGGTAGAGGCCAGGCCGCAGTAGGTCGACCTAGAGATGATCTGATTGGAGGGGCTCAACCCCGGTGCTATGCCTTTCCTGCCAGGCCTGATGCTAAGGCTTCTGATGCAGTTATCACAGGTACAGTTTCAGTTTGCAACCGAGAGGCTTCGGTGTTATTTGATCCGGGTTTTACATTCTCCTATGTGCTTCATATTTTGCCCCTTATTTGAGTATGCCCCGGTGATTCCTTGAGTACTATTGTGCATTTCTACACTAGTGGGTGATTCTATAGTGGTAGATCGAGTCTACCGTGCTTGCTTAGTAGTCGTGGGTGGTATGGAGACTCCGGTTTATCTTTTGCTTCTGGATATTGTCGACTTCGATGTTATATTGGGGATGGATTAGTTATCCCCCTATTATGACATTCAGGACTATCATGCCAAGACAGTGACCTTGGCTTTCCCAGGGGTGCCTCGTTTGGAGTGGAAGGGAACTCCTAGTCATTCTTTTGGTAGAGTTATTTCTTATATGAAGGCCCGACGCATGGTCGGGAAGGGTTGTTTGGCCTATCTGGCCTATGTTCATGATTCTAGCACTGAGGTTCCTTCCCTGGAGTCGGTGCCCGTGGTTCGTGAGTTTCCAGAGGTTTTCCCTACTGACATGTCGGGTATGCGACCCGATAGGGATATTGATTTTGGTATTGAGTTAGCTCAGGGCACCCATCCTATTTCTATTCCGTCGTATCGTATGGCCCCGCCAGAGTTGAAAGATCAATTGCAGGATTTGTTGGATAAAGGCTTCATTAGGCCTAGTGTCTCTCCTTGTGGTGCTCCAGTTTTGTTTGTCAAGAAGAAGGATGGCTCGATGAGGATGTGTATTGATTACCGGCAGTTGAATAAGGTTACTATTAAGAACAAGTATCCTTTGCCGAGGATTGATGATTTATTCGACCAGCTTCATGGTGCTTCAGTGTTTTCCAAGATTGACTTGAGATCTGGTTACAATCAGCTGAAGATTAGGGCGTCTGATGTCCCTAAGACAACTTTTCGCACTCGTTATGGGCATTATGAGTTCTTGGTGATGTCATTTGGGCTGACGAATGCCCCCGCTGCTTTTATGGAGTTGATGCACCGAGTGTTCAGGCCTTATTTGGACTCATTCGTGATTGTTTTCATTGATGATATATTGATATACTCTCGCAGCCGAGAGGAGAATGAGCAACACCTTAGAGCCGTCCTCCAGACTCTAAGGGATAGTCAGTTGTATGCCAAATTTTCCAAGTGTGAGTTCTGGTTGAGTTCATTTGTCTTTCTAGGCCATGTGGTATCGTCAGAGGGTGTTCAGGTGGATCCCAAGAAGATTTCAGCAGTCAGAGATTGGCCTAGACCCACCTCAGCTACAGAGATCCGGAGTTTCTTGGGTTTAGCAGGTTATTATCGCCGGTTTGTGGAGGGCTTTTCATCCATTGCAGCCCTGATGACCAGGTTGACTCAGAAGAATGCCCAGTTCAGGTTGTCTGATGAATGCGAGGCGAGCTTTCGGAAGCTCAAGACAGCCTTGACCACGACACCGTTGTTGGTTTTGCCCACGGGTTCAAGATTGTATACCGTGTATTGTGATGCTTCACGGGTTAGGCTTGGTGCAGTGTTGATGTAGGATGGCAAGGTTATAGCCTATGCTTCTCGTCAGTTGAAGGTTCATGAGAAGATCTATCCAGTTCATGACTTGGAGTTAGCAGCTATTGTGCATGCATTGAAGATTTGGAGGCATTATTTGTATGGTGTGCCATGTGAGGTGTTCACGGATCATAAGAGCTTACAGTATCTGTTCAAACAGAAGGAGTTGAACATGAGGCAGAGGAGATGGTTAGAGTTGCTGAAGGATTATGATATTACCATTCTTTATCATCCGGGGAAGGCCAATGTGGTGGCCGATGCTTTGAGCCGGAAGTCAGCTAGTATGGGTAGTCTTGCCTATTTATCAGTCGGGGAGTGACCTCTTGCTTTGGATTTTCAGGCGTTAGCCAACCGATTTGTGAGATTGGAGGTTTCTGAGACTGGCAGTGTTTTGGCCCATACCATGGACCGTTCTTCATTATATGACTGTATTCGGGCCAGACAATATGATGATCGCCATTTATGTGTTCTTAGAGATAGATTCAGGCACGGAGATGCCAAGCGGGTTACAGTTGATGCTGATGGAGTATTGAGGATGTTGTGTTGTATTTGTGTACCCGATGTCGATGGCATTCGTGAGTTGATACTACAACAGGATCATAGTTCCAGGTATCCTATTCATCTGGGCACCACAAACATGTACCAGGACTTGCGACAATATGATTGGTGGCGTAGAATGAAGACGGATATTGTAGCTTATGTAGCTCGGTGCTTGAATTGTCAGTAGGTTAAGTACGAGCACCAGAGACCCGGTGGTTTGATGCAGCAGATTCAGCTTCCCTAGTGGAAGTGGGAGTGTATCTCCATAGACTTTGTAGTTGGACTCCCACGGACTCAGAAGATGTTTGATGCAGTATGGATCGTTGTGGATAGGCTGACCAAGTCAGTTTCATATTCAGCAGAGAAGTTGGCAAGGATATATATGAGAGAGATTGTTAGACTGCATGATGTGCCCTTATCCATTATATCAGACCCAGGTACTCAGTTTAACTCCCATTTCTGGAGAGTATTTCAGCGGGAGTTGGGCACCCAGATTGATTTGAGCACCGCATTTCATCCTCAGACAGACAGGCAGTCCGAGCGTACTATTCAGATTTTGGAGGATATGTTGCAAGCTTGTGTTATTGACTTTGGTGGTTCATGGGACCAATTCTTGCCTTTAGCTGAGTTTTCCTACAACAACAGCTATCATTCGAGCATTCGGATGGCTCTGTGTGAGGAGGTTTATGGTAGACAGTCGGTCTCCAGTCGGATGGTTCGAGCCGGGAGAGGCTAGATTGTTGGGTTCTGAGTTAGTCCAGGATGCCTTGGACAAGGTCAAGATCATTCAGGATAGGCTTCGTATAACTCAATCCAGGCAGAAGGGTTATGCGGATTGCAGAGTTTGAGATTTGGCATTTATGATTAGGCGATCGAGTATTTCTTCGGGTGTCGCCCATGAAGGGTGTGATGAGATTCGGAAAGAAGGGAAAGTTGAGCCCTAGGTACATTGGTCCATTTGAGATTCTGGACAAGGTAGGAGAGGTGGCCTACAGACTTGCCTTGCCACCTAGTTTGTCAGCCGTGCATCCAGTATTTCACGTGACTATGCTCTGGAGGTGTATTGCAGACCCATCTCATGTACTTGACTTCAGTTGTGTCCAGTTGGACAAGGATATGTCTTATGAGGAGGAGCCGGTAGCCATATTAGATCGGCAGGTGCGACAGTTGAGATCGAGGAGTTATTTTGTCGGTTCGTGTTGAGTGGAAAGGTCAGCCTGTTGAGGCAGCTACTTGAGAGTACGAGCTCAATATGCGGAGCCGTTATCCCCTCCTTTTCCCCGATTCAGGTACTTTTCTATGTCCGTTCGAGGACGAATGGTTGTTTTGTAGGTGGAGATTGAATATGACTTAGCAGAAACTGTGTTTCGAGGCCCCGAAAGCCTCCGTTAATCTCACCTTGATGTATGTGCACAGCCTGATCGCATAGCCGGGAAGCTTTTATGTGCAAATGGGTTGAACTATTGAATTTATGATAATTAATGGAATAAAGTTGACTTTGGTCAACATTTTTGGTAAATGGACCCGGACCCGTGATTTGACGGTCCCGGAGGGTCTGTAGGAAAATATGGGACCTGGGTGTATGCCCGAAATCGAATTCCGAGGTCCCAAGCCCGAGAAATGAATTTTTAAACAAAAATGTTTTCTGAAAATGAGAAGGACTTTTGAAAATTAACTTTGATGTGAAATCTGTGTTACTGGGCCCGTATTATGGTTCTGTAGCCCGGAACAAGTTTAACATATGTTATGTGAGTTATCTGTGAAATTTGGTGTAAAACGGACTTGAAATGACGTGCTTCGGATCGAAATTGAAATATTTGAGCTTTATGAAATTTTAAGAAAATTCTATGAGTTTTGAGGTTTAAATCCTTGTTTTGACGATATCTAGGTGATTTAAATGCTGGAATAAATTCGTAGTATGATTTTGAGGGCGTGTGTATATTTAGTTTTTAGCCCCGAAGGCTCGAATGAGTTCCGGGTAGCTGTCAGGGTGCAAAAGAGTTGGAAAATCTGGTGTGTTGTGTTGTTTCTGGTGTCCAGTCATTTCCTCTCCGCGATAGCGGTGTGTTGCACGCGATCGCGATATGTAGCCTGGGGAGGGGGTCAATTTTTTCTGCGTGATTGCAAAGAGCTGAGTGCAAACGCGGAGCCTCAGGGTGTAACTCTACACAATCGCAATCCCTTGTTCGCGATTGCGTAAGTCTCTTGTGGGGTTGGGGGCTGGGCAGCAATTTGTTCTACGCGAACGCGATCTCTCGTTCGCGATTGCGTGGGTTCACGTTCTTGTTCTTTGCTATCGCAGTCCCTTGTTCGCGATCGCATAAGTTTAACACCCATCACTCTCCGCGATCGTAGCTTCTTTTCCGCGATCGCATAGAGTAAAAATCGCCCAGTGTATTTAAAGTCTTAAAAACATAATGTATTTCGGGATTTTCTTATTTCACACATTCCCTTCTTCCTCAAACCCCCATTGACGACCTCCAAGCTAGTTCTCCTTCATAACCACTTGGGTAAGTGACTTCGACTCAAATTTCTTCCATTTTTCCTTCATCAACACTAGAATCTATGCCTAGAATCATGAAAACAAGTAGAAATTAGGGGATTTGGATAGAGTTGGGGATTATGGGAGTTTGGGTAATTCAACCTCAATTTGGGGTCGGATTTCAAAACAAAACATATATTTGAACTCATGGGGGTATGGGTGATCGGGTCTTGGTTCGAGCCTCGTGTTTTGACCGAGCGGGGCCGGCGCCGGATTTTGGTATTTTTGGAAGAATGCTAGGAGATGGATAATTAGGCTATGGGATCGATTTTGTTTGAGGCATTATTGATATACTTAAGTTAATTATGTCTAGATATTATTGTTCCGGAGTTGAATTCAAAAGAAAAGGCGGTGTTAGAGGCTTGATTGCTATTTTTTGACCCGAGGTAAGTGTCTTGCCTAACTTTGGTGAGGGAATATGTATTGTATGCTATGTGTTAAGTGTTTATCATATTCAAGGCATAGGTGAGGTGACGAGTACCTATGCATTGTGTGTCAAGCATGCCCGTGAGTATATTTTCGATAAAAACCTTAATATTACTTCCATGATCGTTATAATATGCAATTGTCTCTACTTGGAAGTTGATTAATGTTGAAAAATCTGGTTGATGAACTCATGATGTATTGGTTCGACTGAGAACCCCATTGTAAAGGATGTATTTGAAATGATTGGTTATAGCTGAGACCCTTGCCGGGCAATTATTACGATATTGACTGATACATTCCCCTTGCCGGGTGATTTTGAATTGTATTTCCACTATGTTGTATTCCTTGCCATTGATATTGTTATTGTTTTGGTGAGGAAGAGTGTAAAAGCACGAAGGGTGATGTCGTGCCATGATTTACATTGATTACATCATAATTTGCATAGTGAGTAAGGGAGTAAAAGCACGAAGGGTGATACCGTGCCATGTTTTATATTGTTATGCACGAGGGGACATTCCGTGCCATATTTTATATTGCTATGCACGAGGGGACATTCCGTGCTGTGATTGTGATGTTTTATGCACGAGGGGACATTCCGTGCCGTGATTTGGATGTTTTATGCACTAGGGGACATTCCGTGCCATATTTTATATTATTATGCACGAGGGGACATGCCGTGCCGCTTCTTTTCACAGTTTTAATTTGTGTTGTCAATACCCGTTATTATTTTTGGATATTTTTAGACTGTTGTTTTCGTTTCCGTCATTTCAGTATTTGCTACCTCTTACCCCCAGCATGTTCTTCCCCGTAATTGTATACTTGTTTAGTTTCTACTATACCATTGAACTGCACATGTACATTTCGTTGTCGTGTCCTAGTCTCGTCACTACATCGTTGAGGTTAGGCTCGACACTTACTCAGTACTTGGGGTCGGTTGTACTGATGCTACACTGCACAGCTTATTGTTGTGCAGATCCCGCACTCGGACCCGGTGGACAACATTGAGGAGTCTCCTTCAGTTCACCATAGAGGCTTCAAGGTATACCCGCTGGCGTTCGTGGGCCTTAGCGTCTCTTCTATCCCTAGTTCGTCATTTTTGTCTTGTTTTTCCTCTAGTTCTCAAAGACAGTCATGTATTTCCTTTCAAACTTTGTATTTAGCACTTCTATAAATAGTTCATGAGTTTGTTACTCCGGGTTTTGGGAAATTATTGCGACGCTGTATTATGTTGTCTTTACTTAGCTTTGAAACTTTATCTATTTCCGCTGTTAAGTTGTGAACTGCTTTTAGCTTATCCTGTTATTTCAGTATTATCCTGCTAGTTTAACTGTACACGTTGGCTTGTCTAGCGGGTTCAAGGTTAGATGCCATCATGGCCCAAAGGTGGGATTTCGGGGCGTGACAGAATTATGGGCGATCTGTCCAAAAAATTGAAAATCTATGAGTCTATTTTCCAATTCATTAAACCGTTCGTCGATACGACATCAAAATAGAGAGATATTTGCGTTTTTACGAAACTGCGCCAAATAGCTCTCTATGTGGCTACATAGGCGGTTCAGATATATTGATATATGTTAGACCCCTCAATCCAGTTTTTACTCATTATTTCCAATTCTCCTCAGACACTAGACACCTAAAAACACTCACTCAAGGTTTTATCATGATCCAAGACCCTAACAAAGGGAAAACAACACAAATCAATTGTCGGGAATCCGTGGCACTAGTAAGTTTCTTGTTCTTCTTGTTGTTGCTTATTTTGTGTGGTTCCATCTCATATTGGATGTTGTTTTAAGTGGTTTATTTTCTTTATATTGCTCCCTAATGTTTTTAATATCAACACTATGTGATTTCAAGTCTTACAAAATGATTCTAGTGCCGAAAAACCCGAATTGAGTGCTAGTTTCGCTTCCTTATTTTTGTGGCAGCATTGGAAGGATATTTCGCGGGGAATTAAGGTTGAACTGGAGTTGTTCTATCTGTTTAAAGGTACTTAAAATATTAGTCTACATGTATTTAACATTATCCACATAGGCGGTTGAGATATATGCATATATATATAAGATGCCTCAACCCTGTTTTAACTCATTAATTTTTCAGCATATTCAGACTCTAGAACCCTAAAAACAGTCTATCAAGGTTCTCTCATGATCTAAAACCCAAACAACACAAATCAAGTGTCGGGAATCCCGTGGCGCTAGTAAGGTTCTTATTCTTTTATTGTTGCTGAATTTTGTGTTTTTCCAGCTCGTGTGGGAGGTGGATTTAAGTGGTTTATGTTCTGCAAAATACTCCCTCATGTTTTTATATTAATCCTAGGTGATTTCAAGTCTTCTAAAGTGATTCTAGTGCTGAAAAAAATCATAATTGATTATCCATTTTGCGCCTAAGGTCAAATTGGAGTTGTTTTTTAATGTTTAAAGGTAAGGAACCTCTTACCCTACATGTATTTAAGATTATCCAGTTTTCAGCTATGTCTTTGAAGCTATAACTTGTGAGATATCGATCAAAAGGCTTGTTAGTAATGTCAATTGCTGGTAGACTATTTCGAGAGGCTTAATATGATTATTATTGATATTTTTTGGGCTATTTGGTGATTTTTTAAACTTGTGGAAGTCATATAAATAGGGGAGGTATTGTCCGTTTCATCGTAAGATAGGTTTCAGTTGATATATAATAGTCACGACGCTTAAATGATAATGATAACGTCATTTCTATTGTTGTAGACAAAGGAGTCCTTAGAGCATGATGTTGGGCAGTATATACAATATATGTAAGGCTATCTCTTTCCTACTTTTACACGACTGCAATTGTACATAATGTAATACACGAGCTTCCAAAGATACTTAACTCTTAGAAGCTAGCAGTACTTACATTGTTTCCCTTCTAATGGAACAATTGATGTTGATGTAGCTTCTCTTATTCTTATTTTACCAATGTTGTTGGTACTTCCTGATCCTTATAGGATTCTTGTCGAAGAGCTAGTCCTAATAACATGTATGGAGGTTACAAACCTTATGTCACTCTGGAAGGTTCAAAATATGATTCCAAGAGTCCATCATGCATTATATATATGTACCTATTTTACATTATCGAGCCGCACTATAGTCAGTCGGGTACGACACCTATTGTGAAACTATTGATTAGTTTAGTTACCGAGCTCTACGTGGCCGGGTATTATTCTACCAAGCCTTATGATGGCCGGGTACATTTTTTACCGAGCCTATTACGGCCGAGTATGAAATGATGATGATAATGCCCACATAGGTGTATGTTTTTTTTTTCAAATTTTATATGTGTATATATATATATATATCATGCATTTCATGTTAGTAGCCCTCAGAGGTACTCAGATGTTTTAGGTTGTGTATTCTCTATCCCTGTTTACACTATTGTTCTTGTTTTTACTTTCCTGCCATATGCACTCGGTAATTTATTCGTACTGAAGTGCCTTTATTTGTGGACGCTGCATGTGGTGCTGCAGGTCCTGATAGACAGGTAGGCAAAGCTCCCCCACTACAGTAGGCTTTCCAGTTTCAGCAATTATTGGCGAGAGCCTTGATGAGTGGTTATTTTACCACTCATTTTAGCTATTTTTCGCTAGATTTTGCATCCTTTAATGATAACATGAGGTCGTTTATGGTGTGTATTGTTCAACTTTCAGGGAAATGATGCCATGAAGTGATTGGTGTTGAAGTGAAGTTGAATTGAGCGCAAATTGGTGGAAAAATCACAAAAGCCTTCAGTGATTCCGCACCTGCGGACTTTTGGTCGCTGGTGCAACATCGCACATGCGAAGTAGTGTTCCGCACCTACGAAACTGGCTCAATTGTACTGAGGCCGCACCTGCGGAACCATATGTGCAGTAGTTTTGTATAGCGTCTGCGAAAAAGAATAATGTCCCTCGGAATCGCACCTGCGATGTAGAATCCACATTTGTGGAGCCGCACCTATGAGGATTTGTCCGCAGGTGCGGCCAATGGGCATCAGACTTGGACAGATTTTGTAAAATCACATTTTCCCAATCCCAAACCCACGTATACTCGACCTAACATATATTTTCAGTATCTTTGGCCTTGTTTTAGCATATTTTGAGTCTTGAAGAGAAGAGAGTACAAGTTTTGAAGCTAGGGTTTGCACACACACTTGGGTTTTGAATATTTCAAGCTTGTGGTTAAGGATTTCTTACCCATTTATGTTTATTTCTTCATTTTCTTGCTTTGTATTGAATATTTAAGTGTTTAGTATTTATTTCCAACACTAAATCTTACTTATGGAAATATTCATGTTTAAAGTGTGGATTAAATACCTTCTTGTGCTTATGTATTGAATGATTTTTATTCTTTTATGAAGTTAGTTGTTGTTTCTTTAAATATTCTTGTTCTTTAATGTTTCCAACGGGATGAGCTAACCCTAGGACTTTCCCATTAACTCCGAATTAGTTTTGGTAAAGATAATTTGGGGTTGAGAAAGATTAATTAACAATAACTTGAGGTTTTAACCCTCATTTTATAGATTCTACCTAGGAATAGGATTGAACTACTTGTGGCCATATCCAGGTGTGTTTAATCTCTTAATTGGGTTCAGAATAATTCAATTAGAAAGTCTTGTTAGTCTTTGGAAGAAACTAATTAAGTATTATTATCCCTGACTAATTAATATAAACTCGCTCATATTTGTAAAATCGTGAAATACATTGGATCGTTACTTGAGATTAATTCCCGATGCATTCATACTTGTAGCTATTGATCATGTTACTTGCTTTCTAGGTTAGTTTACATTTTTTCATTTATATATATAATATTTTTACAATCAAAATCGAAGTGTTTGACATTGCGCAATAAGTGATAATTCTCTTACATTCCTAATCGCCTACATATTGTTCTCTGTGGGACTCGATCCCAACCTAGTTGGGTTACTATATTTGAAAATCGACCGCTTACACTATTTTAAAGTGTAATTTGAGCGTATCAACCCCTTCTCTAGACTTTCCGTGGTCTTGGTATGGACTTTTGTTATAGACATTATAGGTATGTCGGGGCCTTATTCCGGCAATGTCGCAACACTTGTTTTCCTTTAGTGGCTCATAGACATGTGTCGCCTCATATATAGTTAGGAATGCCTTGTCGGCTGATTTTTGTTTTATAATCTCTCATGGCAGCTTGGCAGCTTGTACCTTATATATAGTTTCATGACAGTCTTGTCGTCCCAGGTTACGTGTGTGCATGCCATTATAATTCATTGTTGGTTATTCATGGTTCATGTCTAACATTTATATTGATCTTGTCGGCCCTTAAAGATAATAAGGAAGGTTAGATTAAAATGTTCGTTGGTTCTTGGAAAGTATGGTCCGGATGCTAGTCATGACCCTCCAATTTGGCCCGTGACAAACTTGGTATCAGAGCAAGTGCTACCCAGGGATTGTCTATGAGCCGTGTCTAGAATAGTCATGATTATGGATGTGCAGGGGCCCATATTTTTACTCAGGAGGATAGATGACATCTAGCGTTGTTACCTTATTCCTCAATATAGATTGTATTTAGAGTTTAGTCATAAGTGTTCATCAATAATAATCACCTTTTTTTCATTCAGCAGTCCCTTGGACTAGGAAGCAAGCGATTAGTAGATGGGTTGATATAACTTTCAGAGAGGGTACCAAACATGTGCCTCCAGCCAGAGTAGAACAAAGTGAGGCTTGGAGTGAGATGCCATCTCATACATCATCTACTTCATCTCCTCCATAGGGTATTAGAAGGGACCCAACACCTCTAGTTCCTCCGTCTAGAACTACATACCACAATATGCATTGTGCGGTGCAATTATTGACTAGTATGGTAACTACTCAGGCTCGGAGGCAGAATACTAGTGATACTGATAAACGAGTTACTGCGAGAGTTTGTGATTTTATTAATCTAGACTCTCCAGTTTTTACCAGATCAGGCCTCAAGGAGGACCCGCATACTTTTATTGATCAGGTTTATCGTACAATGCAGGTTATGCATACTAGTGATACTGAGCCAGTGAAGTTGGCTTCTTAACAGTTACATATTTAGTGATTTTATTTTTTAATAGTTGGGAGAGATTCAGGGGTCCGAATGGTCCTCCAGCTGTGTGGAAGGATTTTTCTGAGGTCTTTCTTGTAACTACTTTCCAGTTGAGATACGACGAGCTTAAGCGGATGTTCTTGAACCTTCGACAAAGTAATATGAGTGCGTGAGAGTATAGTATGCAATTTGATTCTTTAGCAAGGTATTCTTCCCATATGGTGGTCGGTATAGCCTCCTTGGTGGAGGGCATGGATATTTCACGTATGCAGGCTTATCTCCAGACACTAGATGAGCATAAGCTCCAACAAAGGGCAGATATGGAGCAGGATAGGGGCTAGAATAATAGGGCGAGATTTGCAGGGTATTCTGATGACTTCAGAGGTAGTATCAAGCCCCAATCTATGAGGATTTCGGAGCCACCTGTAGCTAGTGCTCCTCCACGGTTTCAAAGGCCTCGGCATGATCGATTAACCTATTACAGTCCAGGTTAGAATTTGTGGGCCTCAGGCTTATAATATCACATGGAAACTAGTCAGACGAGACCCCTAACATCTCATTGTGATCAGAGCGGCGAGTCCCACTTTTGACTATGCCGTCAACATTCCGATGCATGCTATTCTTGTGGACAGCCTAGCCATATGATGCTGGATTGTCCTAATAGAGAAGGTGGTGGTATAACTCAAGCAACTGGATCTGTGTTTGGTTCTTCTTCATCAGTTCGACCTCCAGCATGGGGTTTTCAGCATTCGACAGGTCGTGGTAGAGGTAGAGGTGCAGTGTCGAGTTTGAGTGGTACTCAAATTTGACTTATGCTCTAATAGGTCGACAAGATATCGGGCCACCTTCAGATGTTGTTACATGTATTTTGTCTATGTTTTCTTATGATGTATATGCGCTGATTGATTTGGGATCTATATTATCATATGTTACACCCTTTGTTGCTAATAAGTTCGGTGTTAAACCTGAATGATAAGTACACCACTTGCGGTATACACTCTGATAGGAGAGTCTATAATTGCTAGAAGGATATATAGAGATTGCAAAATGATGATTTGTACTCGTCAAACCTCGGAGAATTTATTTGAGTTATAAATGGTTTATTTAGATGTGATAATGGGAATGGACTGGTCTTCCTCATGCTATGCAAATGTTGATTGTCGTACGAAGATGGTTATGTTTCACTTTCCTGGTGAACCTGTCATGAATGGAAGGGGAACATTGCTATGACGAAAGATAGGTTTATTTCCTATCTTAAGGCAAGGAAGATGATCTAAAAAAGGTTACATTTATCATCCCATTCACGTTTGGGATGCGGAGGCGACGCCGCCTGCTCTACAATCAATCCCTTTGGTCAAAAAATTTGCAGACGTTTTCCCATATGAACTCACAAGCCTTCCTCCTGAAAGGGAGATTGAGTTTAGCATTGATGTGTTGCCTGACAGTCAACCGAACTCTATCCCTCCGTATAGGATGGCCCCGACATAGTTGCAAGAGATGAAGGGGCAATTGAAGGACTTGTTGGACAAGGGCTTCATTAGGCCTAGCACTTCACCTTGGGGTGCGCCAATCTTGTTTGTGCGGAATAAGGACGGTCTTATAGAAGTGTACCGATCATCGATAGTTGAATAAGGCTACTATAAAGAACATTATCCACTTACGAGGATTGATGACCTGTTTGACCAACGTTAGGGTGCCAAGTATTTATCCAAGATTTATTTACGTTCATGGTATCATCAGGTAAGGTTTAAGGAGAAGGATATTCCAAAGACGGCCTTCCATACAAGATATAGGTACTTTTAGTTCTTGGTGATGTCGTTTGGGATACAAATGCCCCAGCAGATTTTATGGATCTCATGAATAGTGTATTCAGACCCTATCTAGGCATGTTCGAGATCTTATTCATTTATGAAATTATGGTATTCTCGTTCGGAGGTGGAATATGCGGGCCACTTGCGGATAGTATTACAGACCCTCCAGGATCATAAGTTATATGCTAAGCTCTCCAAATGTGAATTTTGTCTAACCTAAGTAGCATTACTTGGCCATGTGATATCTTACGAAAGTAGTAATGTCGACACTCATAAGAACGTTGTAGTGGAGAATTAGCCAAGACCTACAACACCATCAGTAGTCCGCAACTTCATGGTCCTAGCAAGATATTATAGGCGGTTTGTAAAAAGGTTTTCCTCTATATCAGCACCATTGACTAAGTTAACACAGAAAGCTACCACGTTGTAGTGCTCTGACGCTTGTGAACGTAGTTTCCAGAAGCTAAAGAATCCATTGACATCCACGCCAGTGCTCACTCTCCTAGATGGAATAGAATTATATGTGGTATATTATAATACGTCAGGTATAGGTTCAGGGTTCGTATTGATGCAACACGGGGAGGTGATTGCTTATGCATCGAGACAACTGAAGAAACATGAAAAGAATTTTCCAACTCATGATTTGAAATTGGCTACAGTAATATATGCTTTGAAGATATGGCGTCACTACTTATATGGCATCCATGTTCACATCTACAAAAATCATAAGAGTTTACAATACATGTTCAAGCAGAATGAGCGGAATTTGAGATAGTGTAGGTGACTTGAATTACTGAAAGACTACAATGATGAGATATTGTACCATCCCAATAACGCCAATGTTGTTGCAGGCGCTCTCATCCACAAGTCAATGGAATCTTAGTACACATTGAGGCAGGCAGACAAGTGTTGACTAAATAGCTTCAACTGGCCAATATGACAATCATATTGTTAGACTCTGATGACATAGGTGTTATTGTACTTAATACATCAGAATCATCTTTGGTAGAAGAGGTAAAAGAATGAGAATATGGAAATCCTACCTTAGTAAGATTGAGAGAGGGCATTCAATGTAAGATCATAACTTTCGAGATCGGAAGAGATGGGGCACTAAGATTGTCACGACCCAACCCGTTTGGCCGCGACGGGCATCCAGTGCCTCACCTATCCTTGCGTACAAACTTGCAACTAAGGGACTCTGAAAATATGATGTCATACTTTGGCCATGGGCCACATTGCAAGACAACTGTGAATGCTGACTAAATGTCAATATAAAACTGGGCCGACAAGGCTGTCATAATTATTACAGCTGACAAACTAACCAAATATACATACAAGGCTTGCAAGCCCAACATACTGAATTAACTGACAGGATATGTCTACAAGCTTCTAGTGATGGATAGACTATGATCGGAACAGCTCCCCGAACTACTCATAACATATATACATATATATACAAAATGTACATAAGGATCTAGATCCGGCAACTCTGAAAAGCATGGAGCTTACTAATCAAGCTGAACTCGGGCAACACTTAATGGGGAGGTCTATCCGTTTGTCTTTCTGAATCTGCATGTATGAAATGCAGCGCACCCAGAAAAGGGACGTCAGTAAGGAATAATGTACCGAGTATGTAAGGCAATATACTGACTCAACTCTCTCAATATAGTAAGTAAATTAGTTGTCTGGCCCTATAATGCTCGGTATATATATAAAACTACTCTGTCGTAGTAGGCTCGCTCATAGGCACTCGGCCATACTAGGCTTTGTATCTCGACTAACTGAGCTCCCTCATATGCTCTCGACCACAGTAAGCTTGGTATATAACTTACCATCTGATCAGAGGTTGCCTAATAGGGGCCTGCCCATCGATTATTGCTCGATGGTAATGAAAATACTGTAATACTGTATATATAGACACTACACTCTCTTGACTGAAAAAAGAAAATACTCAAATGAAAATGAAGTCCCGATAACGAGAATATTCTAACTTAAGAAATTAGAAAAATATACGTAAATTATGGGATATGGATATTTCTTTATGCTTCGTTATCAAAATCGTGTAATTACGAGATCATGCCAAAATGAAAGAAAGGCTTAGCCTTAACATACCCGGAGTAGGGAAAAATCTGCATGATGTTCTTGAAAAAGGTTGCACTGTACTCCCCTTAGAATCGCAAAATCCCGTTTCTATGACGTAGTATAATTTTTGATAAAACAATTTTCTGAAGCAAAATCATGTAGATGTTATCCTTTTAAAGAATTCATATGAATTCCATACGTTAGTAATCCTTGAATTCGTATCAGATGCAAGTTTTGTGACTTAATTTCTTAAGAATGAATAAGATTATTTTATTTCTAAGACTTATTGTGGCTTTTCTTTATTAAATGAATGCCAAGTCTCATATCCTTAATCTTGCCACATACTATAATGACTTAAAGAGTCATCATGAGATTTTGAGGGGTGCTGCCACGAATGCCTCCTCACTTATCCAATGATCCACCTTTTTCCTTAATCAATTCATTAATTCCCTCACTAGTCCAATAATTAATCAATTATCCACATAATTAAGAATTACTTTAAATTAGATAAAATACTACTCACTTTTGATATACTTTATATACCTTAATATCATAGTCATATGGTACCTTGTATGGTACTAATCCATAAATACTAGGTATTTTAGCTCGGACAATGTTTTATCCCAACATGTCAAACTTTTATGAAATTTACTTTCTTTGATTTGCTTACCCTCTCACCTTAATAAATTTCTACATCACTTGTTTGAAATAACATAATGCTTATAATCTCAAAATAATATCATTTCCCGAACTTACGTCGGTTAACTTATGACGAAACTTCAATGTGCGAAACGCTGGATGTAACATCATTCCCCCTTTTGGAACATTCGTCCTCGAATGTTGACTGATGTTCTTATCATTTCATAACTTATAGGTCTTGTGAATACCTTAATACTCTCCTTGCCATTTAGGTAGTTGTTATGTGAATAAATCCAAAGGCCAAGGCATTCCCTCTTTAGGTCTCTTTCTCACACCAGGACTTGTGGTCAAAATCTGTTTCTATCTTCTGTCATGCAGCCTGTATGATGTTTTCCTTGTATGTGCGCCTATGCGACTCTTCTCTTTATATTTTAGCCAATCTCTAGTCTTCAATTTTTAAACATATACATAGCTTAATAAGATGTCCTTCTAGGCATCTATAGGTATACTGAAGTTCTTCGCTCGGTACTTTGTCGAACTTACGAATGTTGTTATATCTTATTTCATAGACCTGATTATCCATCCGTATGACTTTTACTGCATCGAGGTAGGTCATATTATACCATAACTCTTACTTCGTTTTATCATTACTGAGGTCTGCTACCAAACTCCAATTTACTTTCATTGCTTCTTATCCTAGATGTATAAATCCAAGTTCTTTAATGCTTCCTCATTACGGTTCATCTTTAGAATCACGGCCTAACCTCATCACGTACTTTGTGACTTAGTACATCCATTGTAGATTCACCTAAATATTGATCTACAATATACCATTGTTTACTTGAAATTTTTTTTATGTAATACCTTGCCACTAGGGCTTACGTTGCATCGAGGATCATTTGAAGTGATTAGACTGATCCACCAGGGGCGATACCATGCTTCCATAACTGTATCTCACAGGGAGATCTTTTAGCACCTTTGTAATATCCTTCAGAAATGTTAACTAATGCAAACCATACATCCATCATTTGGGGTTACTCTAACCCCAGCCGGGTCCTGCTATCATGTCCTTCTCTTAAACAATATCCGGTAGCTCCCATGGAGCATGACTGAGATAGGTGTGGCCGATTGTACATACATCTGTTACTATTGAAGGTAACTCAAATTTCTTATAACTCCCTTCCTTAATGGTAAATAATGATAATCTTTATTAACTAGGTACCTCATACCCTTCTTCACCTTGCTTCTTTTACTTGCTGAAACTTGTGTCTAACTTCTTCTTCCATTATTCCTTTTTATCGTAAGAGTGTATAAGTATTCTTTCCTTAAATCTCCTTATCAAGAACTTTACACCTTTTAGTACACGCATGATCTGCTGAAGACCACACATTTACTCATCATAAGCAAGATGCAAAATCGAGTTCCTCTAACTCAACACTTACACAACTATATCTCTTATCGACCGTCTTTTTGTATGTAGGAATTTTCTAATTACGAATAAAATAGAAGTTCGGAATTTGAATTCTTATAAGTGAGCTCTACCACACGATCTAGAGTAAGAAGAAAAAGCGACAGTCCTAAATGCCCTGTAGCCTCCTGCTTAAAAGTGTGGTGCACGACACACCCATAAACAAGACTCTACTAGATACGGCTTGGGCACCTGGTACCTCACCTATCCTTGCATACCAACTTGCAACTAGGGGACTCTGAACATATGATGTCATACTTTTTCCATGGGCCACATTGCAAGACAACTGCAAATGCTGACTAAATGTCAATATAAAACTGGGCCGACAAGCCGTCATAATTATTACAGCTGACAAGCTAGCGAAATATACATACGAGGCCTGCAAGCCCAACATACTGCACTAACTGACAGGATATGTCTACAAGCCTCTACTGATGGATATACTATGATCGGAGCAGCTCCCTGAACTACAAATAACATATATTCATATGTATACAAGATTTACATAAGGCTCTAGACCCGACAACATTGAAAAGCATGGAGCTTACTGATCAAGCTGAACTCAGGCAACACTTAATGAGGAGGTCTATCCGTTTGTCTGTCTGACTCTGCACGTATGAAATGCAATGCACCCAGAAAAGGGACGTCAGTACGAAATAATGTACCGAGTATGTAAGGCAATATATTGACTCAACTCTCTCAACATAGTAAGTAAATTAGTTGTCCGGCCATATAAAGCTCGGTATATATATAAAACTGCTATGCCGTAGTAGGCTCGCTCATAGGCGCTCGACCATACTGGGCTCTGTATCTCGACCAACTGGGCTGCCTCTTAGGCGCTCGACCATAGTAGGCTGGGTATATAACTTAACATCTGATCTGAGGTTGACCAATGGGGGCCTGCCCATCGATTATAGCTCGATGGTAAGAAAAATACTGTAATACTATATATATAGACTCTATACTCTCTTGACTGGAAAAAGGAAATAATCAAATGAATATGAAGTCCCGCTAACGAGAATATTGTAACTTACAAAACTAGAAAGATATACATAAATTCTGGGATATGGATTTTTTTTTATGCTTCGTTATCAAATTCGTGTAATTACGAGATCATGTCAAAATGAAAAAAGGGCGTAGCCTTAACATACCTGGAGTAGGTAAAAATCTGTATGATTTTCTTGGAAAAGGTTGCACCATACTCCGTTTAGAATCGCAAAATCTCGTTGCTATTACGCAGTATAATTTCAGATAAAACAATTTGTTAAAGTAAGATCACGTAGATCCACTCCTTGTAAATAATTCATATGAATTCCATACGTTAGGAATCCTTGAATTCTTATCAGATGCAAGTTTTGTGACTTACATTATTAAGAATGGATAAGATTCTTTTACTTCTAAGACTTATTGTGGGTTTTCTTTAATTAATGAATGTCAAGTCTCATATCTTTAATGTTGCCACATGCTATAATGACTTAAAGAGTCATCATGGGATTTTGAGGGGTGCTGTCACGAATGCCTCCTCATTTATCCAATTATCCAGCTTTTTCCTTAATCAATTCATTAATTCCCCAGTAGTCCAATAATTATCCAATTATCCATATAATTAAGAATTATTTTAAATTACATAAAATACTACTCACTTTTGATACACTTTATATACCTTACTATCATAGTCATATGGTACTTTGTATGGTACTAGTCCATAAATACCGGGTACTTTAGCTCGAGCAGTATTTCATCCCAACATGTCAAACTTTGACGAAAATTCACTTTCTTTGATTTGCTTCCCTCTCACCTTAACAAATTTTCTCATCACTTGTTTAAAACAGAATAATTCTTATAATCTAAAAATAATCTCAATGTCGAACTTACGTCGGTTAACTTACGACGAAACTTCAACGTACGAAACGTGTGATGTAACAAAGATACCAGGGCTGATTATGTGTGCCTAAAGTGGAAGGGTTGCGAGAGAAGATTATGATTGAGATTCATCAGTCCTGATATTCCATCCATTTTGGCTCGACAAAGATGTATCATGATGTTAAGGAGCTTTATTAGTGGGATAACATGAAGAACTCTACTACAGAATTTGTAGCCCAGTGTTCTAATTGTCAACAAGTAAATATCGAGCATCAAAAACATTGTGGATTAATTCAGAATATAGAGATTCCAACCTGGAAATGGGAGATGATTAATATGGAGTTCATTATTGGATTACCTTGCTCTTATCATAAGTCTGACTCTATCTGGGTGATAGGTGATCGACTTAAAAAAGCTACCCATTTTCTGTCAGTTAAGACAACTTACATCGCTGAAGATTATGCGAAGTTGTATATCAAGGAAATTGTGAGGATTCATGGTGTGCTGGTACTTATATCAGACCGAGGAGCTGAATTTACAGTTATCTTTTGGAGGTATTTTCAGAAGGGTCTAGGCACACAATTGAATCTCAGCACTGCATTCTATCCACAAACTGACGGATAGGCTTAATGTACCATTCAGACACTTGAGGATATGCTACGAGCATGTGTTCTAGATTTCAACGGGAATTAAGATGACCATCTTCCACTCATAAAATTTTCCTACAATAACAACTACCACTACAATATTAAAATGGCTCTGTACGAGTTGCTATATGGGAGGAGATGTAGATCACCAGTTGGAATTATACGAGCAAGATTTGATTCACCAAGCTATGAAGGAGGTGAAATTGATACAATAACGACCGAGGATGGCGCAAAGCAGACAAAAGACTTATGCCGATGTCCGACGTTGTGATATGGAATTTGAGGTTGGTTATTGGTTTTCCTGAGGATCTTCCCAGTGAAGGGTGTTATGCATTTTGGGAAGAAGGGTAAGCTGAACCCGAGGTATAGCAGGCCGTACAAAATTCTTCGACGAATTAGACAGGTTGCTTACGAGTTATAATTGGTATTCGAATGGGAATTTGTCCATCCGTTATTCCATGTATCTATATTGAGGAAATGTATTGGAGACCCTTCTTGGATCGGCGCTATCAAAGATGTACAATTTACAGAGGATCTATCATTTGAAGTAGTGCCAGTGGATATATTAGATCGACAAGTCTGCAAGCTGAGAATAAGGGGTGTAGCTTCCGTCAAGGTATCGCAGAGGAACAAGAATATGGAAGAAATGACATGGGAAACAGAAGAGGAAATGAATTCTAAATACCCTTACATGTTCCAGGTTGAAGTTAACGAATATGCTAGGGGAACGCAAGACACATTAGAAGGTCAAACGGCTCTATAAGGTAAGCAATAGCTTCAGAATATTCCTTAATAAAAAATGGTGATATGCAAATAATGTACATATCCATAACACTTTGTATAGACTTGTGAGGCCACACGTTTAGTTTAACTACTTGTAAGTTTGTCTAGTGTCAAATTTATTGGGTAAACTAGGCTGTAAATTTCCGTCGGAATCCACGATGAGTTAGACTCCACATAAACCCTTACATTCGAGGATGAATGTTCCTAATAGGGGAGTGTGTTACAACCCATATTCATGTACATTAGTTCATGCCGTAATTTAGTCGATGTAAATACGATAAGAGATTATGTTTGAGATGATAAGAAGTTAATCATATTGGTTTTAAATGATACAATGGTGTATAAGAGTGGTTAACATGTATTAAAAGTTAAACGAATCAAGGATATTGTAACCCATATTTTTGAGTCAAACTAGAGGTGCTTCATATTCTCAAGAGATCATTTTTAAGGTATTTGAATCATATAAAATCCATATGATAAGTCTTGAATTCAAACAAGTTATGAAACAAAAGTCGACAAAAGTTGTCGCAACTTACGTTCATAATTTTACTTAAACTTTAGGCTAAATGACTAAGAATTTCTCAATATTTACTTGGAAATATGGGTTATCTATCCAAAACAATTCAATATCTATGAGTCTATTATCCAATTCATTAAACCGTTCATTGATACAACCTCAAAATAGAGAGATATTCGTGTTTTCGCGAGACTGCGCCAATCAACGGGCCTAATAGGCGGTTCAGATATATTGATATATATCAGGCCCCTCAATCCGGTTTTTACTCGTTATTTCTCATTCTCCTCAGACACTAGACACCTATAAAAACAATCTCAAGGTTTTATCATGATCCAATATCCTAACAAAGGGCAAACAACACAAATCAATTGTTGGGAATCCATGGCGATAGTAAGTTTCTTGTTCTTCCTGTTGTTGCTTATTTTTGTGTGGTTCCAGCTTTTGTGGGATGTTGTTTTAAGTGGTTTTTGTTCTTTAAATTACTCCCTCAAGTTTATAATATCAACCCTATGTGATTTCAAGTCTTACAAAGTGATTCTATGCCAAAAAACCCGAATTGATTGCTACTTTCGCTTCCTTGTTCTTGTGGCAGCATTGGAAGGATATTTCATGGGGAATTAAGGTTGAATTGGAGTTTCTGTACGGATACAATTGGAGAACCCGATTTTACAATCATTGCGGTGCTCAGAAGGGCGGAAGGTTCGAGTTTTTGCATTGAGAGGGCATATCGAAGGTCCTCGACCTCGGGGCAATGCAAATCTAATACCAACGTGGAAAGGAGGGAAATTCCCAAAAGGCACGTGGTTAAAGTTGACAAAGTACAGAAAATAGTACAAGCCCGTACCGTGGCATTAAATGGTTGTACCTTCCATCTCTCTTTTCATTAATAACACATGTTCTATGTTGGGATTTCCCTCATATATAAATGGGACCCTTGTCACCTTTAAAGACACATGACATTGAATACAAGAACAAGAACATCCTCTGCTCTCTAACTAAAATATTCTCTACAATTATTTCATTGGTTAATTGCCATTAATTTATTGTCTTCATTAGTTGTTCTTCATTTATTACCCGTTATTAATCATAAATAGGACATATTCAAGGCCTTTAATACTGTTGTATCATTCTCGACATCCCCTTGTCAAGATCCTAAGCTCGACCTCGAGGCCCATTCCGACCGACGTCGAGACCCTGTCTCTCCGCTGCTCGATTTGCATAATCTCGTTACCGTTTACTCTTATTTAATTTTCTCACTTCTCACTTAGCATCTACTGCCTAAACAACTGGTATTAAAATAGATCACGTATTTTTAGAACCACAAAATCAAATATAATTGTAATTACCATTTTCAAGGCAACAGTTTGGCGCCCACTGTGGGGCTAAAAATAATAGTGATTGTTTTAGTGCTAGTTTTCTAAAAACACAAGTTATTCTTTACTCTTTTTCTTGTCCAAGAATCTTCAATTTCAGGTCAAAAAATTTCTAACTCAGTGAACGCACGTGAAAACAATGGTCTTGAGGATGACAGAGAGAATGGCGCAGGTGCTTCAGGTGCCGGTGTGCCACCGCAAAACCCTGAAGGGGAACCAGTGCAAATCCCTATCGGCGAAGGATCACGCAACGCTCAACATGTCGATGTGAGCTCTCATACAGATGGAAGTGTGCGTGAAGGAGACCAGCGTGCAGCGCAGGGAACCCCTTATCAAAGGGAAAGGGGAGTTAGCCTTCATGTTATTTTTGAGATGTTGCAAGCACAACAAGTGGCTATTGCGCAGCTACAAAGCGATAAGAGAACCCCAAGCACATCACTACCAAAAACGACTCCTCGAGTTGAACGGGGACCAGAAAGGTCGAGCAATAATGGGTCAGCAGCCGACCCCGCCATTATGAAGATGCTCGAAGACCTCACAAAGAGGATTGAATTGGGCAAAAAGATGATAGAAGCTAACAACAAAAAATAGGAGACCTATAACTCGAGGGTCGATCAGATCCTGGGTGCACCCCCAATTCTAAAGGTTGTAGATTCAAAAAAGATCGTGCAAAAGACATTCCCATCAAGTGCAACCCCGATGCCCATTCCAAAGAAGTTCAGAATGCCCGATCTCCTAAAGTACAACGGTACCTCGGACCCCAATGAGCACATTACTACCTACACTTGTGCTGTGAAAGAAAACGACCTAAGAGATAACGAGATTGAATCCGTCTTATTGAAAATTTTTGGACAAACACTATCAAAAGGGGCCATGATGTGGTATCATAACCTGCCCCCAAAGTCGATAGACTCATTTTCCATGATGGTAGACTCCTTTGTGAAGGCACATGCTGGGGCCATCAAGGTCGCTACAAGGAAAATTGATGTCTTCAAAATTAAGCAAAGAGAGAATGAGATTCTAAGGGAGTTCGTATCCCGCTTCCAACTAGAACGAATGGAATTACCACCGATCTCCGATGATTGGGCAGTACAAGACTTAGCTCAGGGCTTGAATGAACGAAGCTTGATAGCTTCTAAGTAGTTGAAGCAAAACTTGATCGAGTATCCTGCCGTAGTTTGGGCGGATGTACACAACAGGTATCAGTCGCAGATCAGAGTCGAGGATGACCAGTTTGAGGCCCCCTAGGGCTCGGTGTACCCCAACAAACACTTAGCAAAGGAATCGAGCTCCCAAAAAGTGATCCGAGGCCAAGCAAAGAAAGGTATCAGCCGTATATAGAAAATTGGAGAAATATCCGGAGGCGTAACATAACTCGAAGTGACCAAAGGATGGACCAAGGACAGAATCCTCGGGGACTCGTGAACAAATCAGGGTTCGACGGGCACACTGGGTCGGTAGAGGCACCCTGGCTATCTGAGTACAAGTTCAACATTGACGTTTCAGACATCTTATCGGCTATAAGTAAAATCAGGGACACCAGGTGGCCAAGACTCCTGCTATCATATCCTTCGCAGAGAAACCCCAACTTGATATGGGAAAATGACGATACCCACGGTCATAGGACCGAGGATTGCAGACACCTTCGAGAAGAGGTGGCCTGACTGATTAGCAAGAGAACCTTCGAGAGTTCCTCTATGACCGAGCCAAAAACCAATTTTGGGAAAGAGAGGAAAACAAGAAAAATGAAACAGTAGAACCACGACACGTCATCCACATGATTATTGGTGGAGTCGACGTCCATAAGGGACCCTATTTAAGCAAACAAAAGTATCCATCATCAGGGAAAAGCGACCTCGCAGCTACATACCTGAAGACGCCCTTTCATTCAGCAAAGAGGACATCGAGGCCTTGTCTCAACCTCATAATGACGTACTGGTAATTTCTTTTCCTTTGAATAAATTTCAAATTAAATGTGTGCTTCTGGATCCAGGTAGCTCTGCCAACATAATTAGGTCGAGGGTGGTAGAGCAACTCGGGCTTCTCGACTAGATCATGGCTGCCTCCCATGTCCTCAACGAATTCAACATGGCGAACGAAACAACCAAAGGGGAAATCATCCTCCCAATCAACGTGGCCGGTACAATTCAAAACACCAAGTTTCATGTCATAGAATGTGACATGAGATACAATGCATTACGCGGAAGGCCGTGGATTCACAGTACGAGGGCGGTGTCATCGAGCCTTCATCAAATGATGAAGTTCCCTACGAAGGATGGAATAAAAATAGTATACATGAACATTACACATCAAAAGAAATGTTCGTACTGCACGATGTGGCACCAACACCTTCTACATCGAAGGAGCCAAAAAAAAAAGGTAGACAACCGAGTAGAAATCACAAACTACATCCTCGGATGAACGAATAAAGGACCTTGCCGCATCCTTGAAATGAATAAATGAAGCATATCGAGGCTTGAACGCCACCACAACTAAGGTAAAATCATCTTCCTCTTGCCTTCACGTTTTACACTAACCTATGTGCAGGTGTCCGATTGAAAAAGAATCGGAGCACCCTCCAGCTTGAAGGCCTTAGGTTTTAAAGCATGTGTTGCACTCTTTTTCCATCACGTCAGGTTTGATCCGAAATGGGTTTTACTGATGAGGTTTTTAACGAGGCAACACCCATATGCTACCTAAGGAGAATTCAAAAAGTATTCAAGGCTTCTCTTCGGTAAACCTCAAATATTGAGGAGCATCCCCCCGGGAGATCACTGAAACGCGCCGAAAAGGGTCTCGACATGGGAATAATGTACGGGACTAAACGGTCAAATGAACCGTGTCCACATAGAATAATCGAACCCTATATGGTGAAAAATGTGTACTTGTACCAAGTAATCGTAGAAGAATCTTTTATCATCAAACACTTCACGAGTCAAAGAAATTTGCTATTTTCACAAGAAACGGCCCCAGGGCAAAACATTTACCGACCACTCAGGGACTGTTCTCGACAGTCACCCCCTCGTGTCATCAAAAACTCGAAGCCATAAGACCTCAGGGCCGGCACCTTGAAGCTCGTAAGCCCTCCATGAGGCAATATCAACAACATAAACACTCTATGAGGCAATATCAACGGCATAAGCCCTCCAGGAGGAAAAATCAATAATATAAGCCCTCCATAAGGCAGTATCAACTCCAACCCGCGGACTGTCCTCGACGGTTGGCTCATCAAGCTATCTAACTCGAAGCCGTAAGACCTCAAGGCCGGCAACTTCGAGCTCATAAACCCTCCATAAGGCACCAATGTAGGCCCTCAACGAGGCAACATCAAAACTGTAAGACCTCAACCAAGGCATGTACAAATCATAAGACCTTGAAAAGGAATAATCCTGATATCAAAGTCAAGGCCATATATTCGAACTTGTAAGACCCCTAAGAAAGCATACCCTCAATATAGACGCCGAGACTATCTCACTCGGGGACTGAAAGGCTATGAAAAATATAAAGAGCATTGTCATAAGGCTCTGGCCAAACTAACGCAACTTGAAGACGTCCAACTGTTGCCATAAAATCACAGGCCTCCAATTACTTCGAAAAAACATTGAAAAGAAGTGGTTAAAGGTCGTATCGACCTAACACGTTAGAGCCCAAGTTGCCAGCTATACTAAAGGTCGTACGAAACAAATGTGTAAGAGCATAACTCGCCAACTGCACCAAAGGTCGTATCGAACTAACCCGTAAGAGTCCAAGTCACTAGCTACAGGTCGTACCGACCCAAAGCGCCTCAGGGCCAATTTTTAAACCTAAGGGCCTATGAGCTCGAGTCGAAACCCGACTCGGAGACTGAGCCCTAAACGGTTAACTAATGCACCTTAGAGCCAAATGCGTAATAGCCCATGTCGCCAGCTACACCGAAGGTCGTACGTACCTAATGCGTAAGAGCCCAAGTCGCCAGCTACAGGTCGTACCAAAACAAAGCGTCGGAGGGACGATTTTAAAATAGGGCCGATGAGCTCGAGTCGAAACCCGACTCGGAGACTGAGTCCCAAACGGTTAACTAAAGTGCCTAATGGCCAAATGTGTAAGAGCCCAAGTCGCCAGCTACACAAAAAGTTGTACCGACCTAACATGTAAGAGCCCAAGTCACAAGCTATAGGTCGTACCGACCCAAAGCGCCGCAGGGGCGATTTAAAAATATCAGAGCCGATGAGCTTGAGTCGAAACCCGACTCAGAGACTGAGCCTGAAACGGTTAATTAACGCGCCTAAGGGCCAAATTCATAAGAGCCTATGTCGCTAGCCTAAATATCCTCAAGGTAAATTTGTAACCCCAAGGGTTTCATCTCAAAGTCCAATGCATCGGGCTAATTATCGACAAAAAAATCAGAGAAACTAAAGAATCTTTCATATATATATATATGTGTGTGTGTATTAAAAATATTCATTGACAATTCTCTCACATGAGTCTTTAAAAAGAACAAGAAAGGAAAAACTAATCTGCTCTAGGAACCAGCTCCCTCGGAAGCCTTCAAATACCAGCATCAGCATCGTAAGAAAGGAAAAAACTCGGCGTCGATCTCATCTGCCTTTTCCTGCCTTATCTCTTCTAAGAGATCAAAGCCCCTGGCGTGAATCTCTTCAAGAGTCTCCCTACGAGACCTACATCGAGCATACTCATTGCCCATCCTCTCTTAGTCAAAAGCTCCTCTCAGCTCAGCCCGAGCATCGGCATCATCTTTCAAATAAACAACCACTTTCTTATCGGCCTTTGCTAGAACTTCTTCAGCTTAATCCCAGATGTCCACGACCTCGGACTTTATATTCAAAAGATCAGTCTCATGCTTGGCAATCCTGCTCGTGGGAATCGAGGTACTTTCTCGAGCATTACGAAGTTGTACCTCGAGGACAGAGGCCTTGACCAAGGCATTCCTTTGGGCCGCAACATGAATGCCTATATGTGCCTTTATGGTATGGCATTCGGAATTCATTTGCCCAACCTCGCCCCGAAGGCGTTCCACCATTTTCGTTTTTCTCTACAGCTGATGCACCGAAACATTAGTTTCCAAAAGCGTGAAAGGAAGTATCTACTCCTTCGGGATAAGGTTACTTGGCGCTCGAGATTGCCTTCATAGTTTCAACTCCAATGCATCTCCGATCGAAAGTGTATCAACTCTTTCATATTCTTATTGCAAAGAAGCCTGAGGATTTTTCCTTGCCCAAAGCTTCCCGCAAGCTAAAGCTTATCAAAAACCTACGGAAAAGAAGCTTCAGTTCAAAGAATGAAGATTCATAGCTGAAAAGCCAACAAAGCCGATCAAAACTCACCTCGGGAACAAACCCGTTGAGCCGCCTCAAAAGTTGAGCGTGCCTCTACTAGCCTGGCCCCATCATCCCCAATTGAACCACTCTCAATAGGGGCATGAACACTTGAGACCCCACTTAGTTCGGGCAACCCCTGGCCCCGAACGTCCCTCTAAGTACCTTCGAGGGAAGAAGCAGACGATGGTGGATGATTGTTGCTCCTTCCCCCTCGAGGAACCTCTCCCTCAAAACTAGTAGTCACAGGCCTAGCAAAACAGGCAACCTCGGGAGGCTCCCTGGATCGAGCCGTAGACGAAGAACCATCCTCCTGAGGAGAGATGATATACACAGAATAAACAACGATGGCATAGTTAGTACACATAAAAGAATGCATTATTTAAAAGGAAACCACAGAGCCCATACCGTGGTGCTTTGCTTCACATCTGCCCTTCGACAGATCTCGCCACTAGCGTTCTTCATATATTGAGGAAGCTTCTAGCCTGCGACTCTAGTCCGAAAGATCGGGGACCTCCTCCGGCATCCACGAGATTGCTGAGAGAGACAAACAGAAACACTCTTATAAATTAACAAGAATAAAGGACACTAAGGTACGACGTGACACTTACGTTTAAAATTCTATTTTTCGGGAAATGGCAGGACTTCTGTAGGAATGATGTCGATGGTCGCTCGAACAAATCGACTCATCCATCCCTCGTTCCGATCCTCGTCATCGCTGGAGATGAAAGGTTTGGTGGACCGATGTCGTAATGCAATCAGTCCTCGACAATGCTGAGGCCGATACATTCTAATAAGGTGGCTAAGGGTAAACTTGAGCTCATCCTTTTCAGTAAAGTACCTCATCATCAGCACTATCCGCCTAAAGGACGGATGGATTTGAGCAATGCGTAACTCGGTACCTTTTGCAGAATTCGAGCACCAGGTGGTCGAGGGGGCCCAATGTGAAGGGGTAGGTATACACGCCCAAGAATCCCTCTACATAGGTCATAATGTTCTCTTCTGGAAAAGGTAGCTGTACCATCATATTTTCTCCCCATCCGCAGCCTCTCCTCATGGCCTCGAGGTTGTTTTCTTCTATCGATCGGATGAACCTGGACACATGCTCTCGATGGCCTAGGGCATCGAAGGGTTTCTCTAGTGCAAAATATTTCTTCAAAGCAAAGCAACTCGAGGTTAGGTTGCCATACACCGGCGGTGTACCACCGGCAGGGCAAGATGCAGAAGTAAGGTTTTCCTCTTCTTGGTGAACGGATTCGGACACGATAGCCATAACTACTCAAGCAAAGAGGCCACCTCAGTCACTTCATGGTCATGCCACATAAATAAAATTGTCACACAGTGTTCGAGGGATTGAAGCCCCCATGCCGACCTAGCCTCAAGAAGGTGTCCGATCTCGAGGGGATCTACTATTGCAAGTACGGGTTCCGACGGGCTAAAACCGAAGCTTGAAAGTCAACATTTGCATAAACATTGCAGGGCAAAGTTTGGGAGATATGTAACAAAGATATATTTTATTTCAAAAATGCATTTACAAGGGTATTTCTACAAAAACTGCCCCCCGAGGGTTCCATATATACAGAAAAGGAGAAAAGCAAAACAGTAGGTGAATCTACTCTTGGCCTTCGCTGCTCTCCGAGCCGCTTTCAGAGCTCTCATCTGACATATTCGGCATTGTGAATTCTTCCTCCAGGTCCCTGGCTTCTTCGATGTCGGCAGAGATATCGACAGCCTTAGTGCTCACCTCCTCGAAGGCTTGTCTCCTGGCTTGTATGCAGGCATGAGCAACTACTCGAGCCAGTTTTAGCTTGGCCTTCTCAGATATCTCCCTGGCCCGATCATTCGCAGCACAAGGATCCCTCTTATATAAGGAGAAAAACTCATCAGCCTCAGACTTGGCCACAGACAGTGCAACAGCCTCCTCCTGAGCACCTCGAAGAAGGCCTTGGATCGAGGATAGCTTCCCCCGAAGTGCGTCCCTCTACGAAGCCACATCATCATTTAGCCAAGACAACTAAAGGGTTTTGACGTCCTTGGCCGCAACATCCTCTCGGAGCCGCTCTACCAAGCCATCCTTATGCTTAATCAGAAAAGCACAAAAAATAAGTCGAGCAGCACCAAGCATTGCAATTAAAAATAAAATTGTGGGTACTAGAATACATGCTCGATGAAGTCGGCCCTCTCTTGGAGCGCTCCCTCCAAGGTTTCCCTGAGGTTGATCGATTCCTCCTCTTTTAGGGCACATAGAGCCTCCAACTCGACCGACTCCGACATAAGCTTCTCAAGCTCCTCTCCACGATGAGTTAACTTATCTTTCATCTTGGAGAAGGCTTGGTCATACAACTTCCTGACCTGCAACACAGAGGAAGAAAATCAGAAATCAAGAATAGAAAAATGAAGAACAACGTATTATTTCGAGAATGTCACCTGCTTTTGGAGCCTCTCGGCCTCCTCGAGGGCAACGAAGGCATCAACATCGGTATCTTCCTCTACATCGTCAAAATAGTCTCTAAATAAATCATCCTCTCCACGAGAGGTCTCCAAAACGGTAACATTCTTGACTTGGGCATTTCGTATCTCCCTGGAGAAAATGACGGGCTCGGGTGAAATCCACCGGCAACATCAGCCTCCATCGAGGCTTCTTCCCAACCCCGAAAATCTCCAGTAGCAGCCCTCTAAGCTCATAAACACGGACTGTTCCATGTCTGATGAGCATCTCAGGGAATGCACCCCTCCTCGAGGGTCTCCTCAACACAGGGCGGGTCTGCATCAGCCGCCTCTAACTCAGCAGAAGGCCGTGCAACAACTCTCGAAGCATCAGCGCTTCATTTTGATGTTTGTACCAAAGGGCAGGTATCATCACTCTCTTCCTCGGCTTGCAGGCTCTCAACGGCCATTGAGGACAAGACCGTGGCATTGGTCTTGGGGTTCCGAGCCATTGCCTTTTGGATTTTGGAGATTCCGCCGAGGCCTCCTTCTTCCTTTTCTTGTCCTTGGCGGTCTTCGAAGCCTCTTCCTCACCAGGTAGGCATGGTCACATCAACAAACCTTATCCAAGTCCTGCACAAGCGTGTTATATCAAAAAACACCACCATCAAAAGTATTTACAAATAATGAGAAAACAATAACAACAAGAGCATACCGTGGTTCTTAGTTTGCCACCATGTTTTAGCCAGCTCACGCCATATGCATTTGTTGTACAGAAAGGCAGAGTTCAAAAATTTTAACCCACCCTGGAAGGTCATAGACCGCACCGGGAAACCAAATGGTGGTTGCACAATTAGAATAAAATCAATGAAGAGAAAAAGAGGTGGAAAAACATACTCAATACAGGGATACTTATGTTTCATATTCCATTCCTCCGGGAATGGCATTTTGTCAGCAGGGATAATGTCCGAAGTTCTAATTCTAACAAATCAGCTCATCCATCCCCGATCCTTATCCTCGTCGAAGCAGGCGAAGAACGCCTTGGAATATCGACGGTATAGCTTTATTAGGCCCCCTCGGAAGAGACGAGGGCTGTATAATCTGATCAAGTGGTCTAGGGTGAAAGTCATTCCCCCGACCATGTTGGTGATGTGGCGAATCATCTATATAATTCTTCAAAAAGAAGTATAGATCTGACCGAGTGTCACTCGGTATTGATGAAAAAAATCAAGAATTACCGGGTCAATCGGTAGAGAGTAAAAATATACGGGGCTTAAGGTAAAATGGTATGTATATATGTTGAGAAAGCCAGCCTTATGCGTGACTATGCTTTTGTCAACTGTAGGGATTTCTACTCGGGCCGCCTCTCCCAACGATAGTCATGTTTTACCCTCTCTGTATCGGATACTACAATTATATATCGAGACATGGGCTCACATCGACCCGATGTAGAAGGGGGTTTTTCAACCGTGAAATTGGAGATGGTGTCAAAAGGGCCAGGGTTTCATTGCTAGATGGTAGGAGGAGTTCTTGACTTGCCCTTAGACGGGCGTGATGAAGAAGCGGCTCCCTTCTTTTGAGGTACCGTTTTGGAAGTTTTTGCCATGGTATAACTGAGTTTTGAAGAGAGAAGACGAAGAAACAAACGCAGAGGGAAGATACGAGGGGAAATACTTAGTAAAAGTTTGAAGTTTTGAAGAAGATGTAAAATTATGAAACAACAAGTGATTGAAGTATTTATAGAGGCCCTTTCGGCATGCATTGAAGCGGAAAGGTCGAACCAATAATGGTTCGTGGGCTCCTAGAGAATTGTGTTGACGGCGACCTCTGTGCAGCTTTTCATGTCACATGATTTAATGCTCTGAAGAGACTGACATCATAATAGGAATTTCGAAGAGGCAAGAAGTCAAGACGGTTTCTTATCACTTCATTCTAAGAAATGCGGGGACTATCTGTGTACGGCTAAAATTGGAGAACCCGATTTTACGATCATTGCGGTGCTTAGAAGGCTCGAGGGTTCAAGTTTTGGTATCGAGGGGGCATATCGAAGGTCCCCGGCCTTGGGGCAGTGCAAATCGAAGACCAACGTGGAAAGGAGGGAAATTCTCAAAAGGCACATGGTTAAAGCTATCAAAGTACACAAAATAGTACAAGCTCGTACTGAATGGATATAGAAACTATCTCTTTTTGAATTAATTACACATGTACTATGTTGGGATTCCCCTCATATATAAAGGGCACCCTTGTCACTTTGTAAGACCCATTACACTGAATACAAGAACAAGAACATCCTCTACTCTCTAACCAAAATATTCTCTACAATTGTTTCATTGATTAATTGACTTTCATTTATTGTGTTCATTAGTTGGTCTTCATTTATTACTTGTTGTTAATCATAAATTGGCCATCTTTGAGGCCTTCAATATTGTTGTACCGTTCTCGACAACCCTGTTTACCTTGAAAATGGTAATTACAATTATACTTGATTATGTGGTTCTAAGAATATGTGATCTATTTTAATACCGGTTGTTTAGGCAGTAGATGCTGAGTATGACACGAGAAAAATGAAATAAGAGCGAAACAAACTAGATTATGCAAATCAGGTATCGAAGAGGCCAGCCTCGAGGGTGGTCGGGTAGGCCTCGAGGCCGAGCTTGAGAAGCTTGATTAGGGGCTATCGACAACAATGAAACAGTGTTGGAGGCCTTACGAATTGCCTATTTATGATCAGTAACAAGTAATAAATGGAGAATAATTCAAGAACACAATGAATGAGAAACAATAATTTAATGAAGAAAATGTAGAGAGTGTTTCTATTAGAGAGCATGAGATGTTCTTGTTCTTGTATTGAATATCATATGTGTTACAAAGTGACAAGGGTCCCCTTTATATATGGGGGAAATCCCAACATATTAGATGCGTAATTAATGTAAATAGATATGGTTGGTACAACAATTTAATGCCACGGTACGGACTTGTACTATCTTGTGTACTTTGTCAGCCTTGACCACGTGTCCTTTGCAGATTTCCCGCCTTTCATGCCGACCCTTGATTTGTAGTGCCTCGAGGTTGAGGACCCCCGATGTGCGCCACAATGCCGAGATCGGGCCTTCGAACCTTCATTTTCATCAAAGTGGCCGTGAAATTGGCTCCCGATTCAGCCGTATACAAATAGTCCCTGCATTTCTTAGAATGGAGAGATAAGAAATGGTTTCGACCTTTCACTCCTTCGACACTCCTACTATGATGTCAGTCCCTTCAGAGCATTAAATGATGTGACACGAAAAGCTGTGCAGAGGTCGCTGTCAACACAATTCTCGAGAAGCCCGTGAACCGCCACAGGTTCCATTTTCCCGCTTCAAGCTTGCCCAAATGGCCCCTATAAATACTACAATCACTTTCCTTTTCATAGTTTTGCATCTTCTTCGTCAAACCTTCAGATTTCAACTAATCGTTCTCTCTTCTTATCTTCTTCATGCTTACATTTTTCCCATCTTCTCACTTCAAAACTCGATAGTTACCATGGAAAAAACTTCCAACATGGTTCAACAAAAGGAGGGGGCTGCTTCTCTATGACGCCCGTTTAAGGGAAAATCAAAAACCCCTCTTACCATCGACGATGCATTCCTGGCCCTTTCGACACCATTTCTGACATTACAATAGAAATACCCCCTTCTACACCGGGCCGATGTGAGCCCATATCCCGATACATAAATGTAATATCAGATATTGAGAGGGTGCAACTTGACTAGATATCCCTATGGCCAACGAAAGCATAGTCACGCACAAAGCTGGCTTTCTCAGTGTATATACATACCCCTTCACCATAGGCCCCGTTGATTCTTATTCCCAACCGTTTGACCCGATGATTTTTTATTTTTGCCATCAACACCGAGTGACATTTGGTCAGATATATCCTTCCTTTTGGAGGATTGCATATATGTTTCGTCATATTACTAATATGGTCGAGGAATAACCTTCACCCTTGACCATTTAATCAGATTATATATCCCTCGACTCTTCCGTGGGGGCCTTATTAAATTACACCGTCGATCCACCAAGGAGTTCCTCACCTTTATTGACGAGGATAGAGATTAGGGATAGATGAGACGATTCGTCAGAATCATAACCTAGGACGTCATCCCCATTGATAGAATGCCATTCCCGGAAGAGTGGAATATGAAACGTAAGCACTTTTGAATTGATCATACTTTCACTTTCGACTGATTTTCTTTTAATCGAGCTAGCCAGAACTGGCAAAGAACCATGGTACGTTCTTGTTGCTACTGCTCTTACATTCTTTGTGAGAATTTTTAATGATGATGCTTTTTGACATAATATACTTGTGCAGGCATTGGTGAATGTGTGTTGATGAGGCCACCCCCACCTGGTGTGGAAAAGACCCCGAAGACCACCAAAGATAAGAAAAGGAATAAAGAGGCCCCGACGGGGTCCCCAAATTCAAAAAAGCCAAAGACTCGGAGGCCTAAGACCGATGCCACAATCTTGTCTTCGATGGCCGCTGAGAGCCTGGGGGCCGAGGAGGAGAGCGACAACGCCTTCCCTTTGGTACAAAGGGAAAAGTGAAGCGCTATGGCTTCGAGGGCTATTGTGAGGTCTGCTGCTGAGCTTGAGGTGGGCAATACGAACCCACCATTTGTAGAGGAGACCCTCGAGGAGGGTTTAGGCACAATCCCCGATACGCTCATCGAACATGGTACAGTTCGTGTTGAGAAACTCGGGGGGGGGGGGGGGTTCCCTTTTTGGGGTTTTCGGATTTATAAAAAAACCTTTTATGGAGCCAAAC
>ML423090.1:0-113872 GCA_005239525.1 Nicotiana knightiana | reverse complement strand
GGGGGGGGGGGGGGGTTTCACTATTGGAGCTTTCCGATGTATGAAAGAAGCCTTTATGGAGTCCAACATCGCTGGTGGACTTCATTCGGGCCCGTCATTCTCTCCAGAGGAGATACGAGACGCTCAAGTTAGGGGTGTTCCCCATCCAGAAACCTCTCGTGGAGAGGATGACACATTCAGAGACTACTACGAGGGGGTAGACGAGGAAACCAATATTGATGCCACAGTTCCCCTCGAGGAAGCCGAGAGGCTCCAAAATCAGGTGACGTTTGACAAAAATATACTTATTCTCTGACCTTCTATTCTCGTTTTTTGATTTCCTTTCTTTTTGTTGTAGGTCAAGAAGCTATATGACGAGGAATTTTCCAAGTTTCAAGATGAGTTGACTCATCCTGGAGAAGAGCTTGAGAAGCTTATCGCGGAGCCGGTCAAGCTCGAGGCTTTGTGCGCTCGAAGGCAGGAAGAACTGACCGACTTTCGGTCAAGCTTGGAGAGAGAACTTTGGGAGAGGGCCGATTTCTCCGAGCATGTATATTAGTTCCCATATTCTCACCTTTTAGTTATAACACTTGGTGCTGATTGACTAACTTTCTGCTTCTCAGATTATGCAGAAGGATGCCTTGTTGGAGCGACTTCGAGAGGAGGTTGCGGCCAAGGACGCCGAAGTCATGGAGCTGGCTTGGCTGAATGATGTCGCGGCTTCGGAAAGGGAGATGCTTTTGGGGAAGCTATCCTCGGCCCAAGATATTGTCTGAGGTGCTTAGGAGTAGGCTGTTGCACTATCTGCGGCCAAAAGAAAGTCCACTAAATATGTCTCCTCACACAAGAGGGATGTCGCTGCTGTAAAAAACCGGGCAAGGGAGATATATGAGAAGGCCGAGCTGAAGCTGACTCAGGCAGTTTCCTAGGCTCGTGCACAAGCCAAGAGGCAATCCCTAGAGGAAGTGAACGCCAAAGGTGTCGATCTCTCTACCGAGATCGAAGAGTCCAGGGCCCTGGAGGAGGAATTGACAATGTCGAGTATATCAGACGAGGGCTCTGAAAGCGGCTCGGATAGCGGCGGAGGCGTAGAGTACTTTTTCCTCCTATTTTGCTCTTTCCTTTCCTTTGTATATGGGACCCTTCGGGGGAACTTTTGTAAAGAACACTTTTGTAAATATATTTTTTTGAAATAGAACATCTTTTGTCATATTTTTCATAAGCTTAGTTCCATAACCTTTTCCCCACAATATGACTTTTATGCTTCGGTACTTCGCTTCCTCATGACTCATACTTTCAATAGGAGACCCCCTCGAGACCATGCATCTTCTCGAGGCTAGGTGGGTATGCGAGCTTTGATTCATCGAGCCCTCTATGACGGTATCATTCATGTGACATGGTCGTGAAATGACCGAGGTGGCCCCACCAGTACACTTCCCCAAATACTATGACGACTTGTTGGAACTTGAATGGTCTTTGAAGAAGTTGGTTGGCCCCCTTTCGTTCTATAAATATTGTTGCTTCTACTTCATTTTAATTGTTCCACATTTGGAAAAACCTCAGCTTTTCTTTCAACTCTCTCACTCCTTTTCCATATTTGCGAAAATGGGTTCCGCTCCTTCCTTTTTACCTTTGCTATGAGTAGCTATGGCTGCCGTGCCTGATTCTGTTCACCAAGGAGAGGGAAATTCTTCCTCTGCCCCTAGCCTAGTCAGTGGAACGCCGACGGCATATGGTGAGCTGACCTCGTACTGCTTCATTTCGAAAAAGGACTTTACTTTAGAGAAACCCTTCGATTCCCTAGGCCATCGAGAGCATGCCTCGGGGTTCGTTCATTTGATAAAAGAAAACCACCTCGAGGCTGTAAGGAGAGACTGTGGCTGAGGGGAAATGTGGTGCTGTAGATACCCTCTCGAGAAGAGGATGTCATGACTCATGTAGAGGGATTCTTGACCGTGTAAACGTACCTGTTTACACTAGGCCTCCTCGACCGACTTGTGCTTGAGTTCTGTAAAAGGTACCGAGTCACCCTGGCACAGATACATCCGTCCATTTGGCGGATAGTGTTGATGATTAGCTATTTTACTAAAAAGGCTGAGCTTGAATTTTCCCTCAGCCACCTCATTAGGCTATATCGTCCTCAGTGTTGTCGATACCTAATTGCATTACGATGTCAGTCAACGAAGCTTTTTATTCGGGTGCGGACCGTCGACATCATTCCAGCGGAATTCCTGCCTTTTCCTAAAAACTGGAACTTCAAGTGTAAGCACCACGTCGTGCCTTAGTGTCTTTTGTTCTTATCAACTTATAAGTATTTTTATTTTCTCTTTCTCAGCGGTCTCATAGATGCTCGGGGAGGTCCCAGATCTTGCGGACTGGACTCGGAAGTTGACAGCTTCCTTGACATATGACGAGTGTAAGTGGTGTGATCTCTCGAGGGGAAAATGGGAAGCAAAGCACAAAGGTATGAGTCGTGTGGTATCCCTTTTGATGAATGTTTCCTTTTGGGTATACTAACTCTGATGCCACAGGTGTTGATGGGTTTTCAGAAATGAGGTTGTGCCCCTTCGAGGGAAGGGAAAGCCCAGGAGAGGACAATAATTGAAAAAGATCCTCTATATATAAGGACACTCTCGATGAGGCGGGGCCTTCTCGGAGGAATAAAGGAGATGTTGTTGCTGAGGATAGCTTTATATACGTCGACCATTCTGCGGATGTTGGTTTACTTGGCGACGATGATTCTTTGTCTACGGGTTGGGCCGAGGGCCCCTCCGAGGTTGCTGCTTCTACGAGGATTGGGACCTCTGATTTCGAAAAAGAGGTTCCCTGAGAGAGAAAAGACAAGAGTCCTCCATCATCGTCTACTTCTGCCCTCGAAGGTACTTCGAGGGATGCTCGGGACCAGGGGCCGCCAGTGCCAATTGAGGTTTCGAGTGGGCATACCCCTATTAAGAGCGGTTTAGTTGGGGCCGACGGGGTTAAGCCGGTAGATGCATGTTCAAATTTTAAGGAGGCCCAACGGCTCTGTTCCGAGGTAAGTTTCAATCTGCCTTGCTGGCTTTTTAGCTATGAATCTTCATTCTTTGAACTGAAGTTTTTCTTTTCTAGGCCTTTGAAAAACACAAGGCCGAACTACATTGTTGTGAGGCCCGATTGCGGTAAGCTTTGGGTAAGAAAAGATCTCTCAAGCTTCTTTGCAACAAGAACACAAAAGAGTTGATACATATTCGGTGGAGATGAATCGAAGCCGGATTTTTTAAGGCAAACTCGAGCCTCTGGTAATCCTTACCCTGAAAGAGTATGTGCCTCCTTTCTCTCTTTTGGGAACTAATGCTTTGGTGCTTCAGTTGCAGGAAACAATAGAAGCGTTGGAGCGCCTTTGGGGTGAGGTCGGGCAAGTTAGGTCCGAATGCCAACCATTGAAAGTGTAGGTGGGCGTGCATGTTGCGGCCCAAACAAATGATTTGGCCAAGGCTGCTGCCTTCAGATACAAATTTGCATTTCCCAGGAAGATAGCTCAATTCAGTCGAGCATGATTGACAAGCTCGAGGTTGATCTTCTAAATACGAAGGTAGAGGTTGTGTACGCTCGGGCCGAAGCTGAGGTAGCTTGAGTGAAAGCCGATAAGAAGGCGGTCGTTTACTTAAAAGATGCTATCGATGCACGGGCTAAGCTGAGAGGGGCTATCAACACAGAGAGGAGGGGCAATGAGTATGGCCGATGCAAGTCCCAGATGGAGACCCTCGAGGAGATACATGCTAGGGGTTTTGACCTCTCGGAAGATATAAAGCAGGCCGAAGCGCACGAGGTTGACACGATGTTTTTCCTTTCTTCTTGACTGGTGCTGATGCTTGAAGGCCTCTATGGGAGATGGTCCAAGGGGCCTTTGAAGGAGGTGGTCCTGAGAGTAGACTAGATTTTATGCTTTGTTGTTTGCATAAATGTGGTAGCGTTGTAAATATGTATTTGTAATACACACGCACACACACACGCACACACACACACACACATATATATATATATATGAAATATTCTTTGATTTGATTTGCATGTTGGTAGTTAGCCCGATGAATTGGACTTTGAGATGAAACCCTTGAGGTTATACATTGGCCCTAAGGCTCTTTAAGATGGTGACTTGGGCTCTTATGCTTTATGTCGGTACGACCTTCGTTGTAGCTAGCGACTTGGGCCCTTACGATTTTGTTTGGCCCTGAGGCACTTTAGTTGACCGTATCGGGCTTAGTCTCCGAGTCGAGTTTCGACTCGAGCTCAATGACCCTCAGGTTTTCAAATTGGCCTTGAGGTAGTTTGTGTCGATATAACCCCTAACTTGCGACTTGGGCTCTTACGCGTATGGTCGATACAACTAGCTAGCGACTTAGGCTCTTACGCATTAGGTTTCACGCGTATGGTCGACCTTATGCGTAACTTGGGCTCTTACGGTTTTTCAGCCCTGAGGCTGTAAGGTTTTCAAACTGGCTCTGAGATGCTTTGTTTATGTATCACCCGTAACTGGCGACATGTGATCTTATGCTTGAGGTTGGTACAACCTTTAATGTAGCGGGCAACTTGGGCTCTTTTGCTTTTTTGGCCCTGTGGAGCTTTAGCTAACTGTATCGGGCTTAGTCTCCGAGTCGGGTTATGAATCGAGCTCAACGGCCCTCAATTTTTCAAATTGGCCCTAAGGCGCTTTGTGTTGGGGTGACCCATAACTAGCGACTCGGGATCTTACGCTTAAGGTTGATACGACTAGCTGGCGACTTGGGCTTTTACGCTTTAGGTTGGTACAACCTTTAATGTAGCAGGCGACTTGGGCTCTTACGCTTTTTTAGCCCTGAGGTTCTTTAGTTAACGGTATCGGGCTTATTCTTTGAGTCGGGTTTTTACTCGAGCTCAACGGCCCTCAGGTTTTCAAATTGGCCCTGAGGCACTTTGTGTTGGTATGACCCGTAGCTGGCGACTTGGGATGTTACACATAAGGTCGAGATGACTAGCTCGCGACTTGGGCTCTTACGCTTTAGGTTGGTACAACCTTTAATGTACTGGGTGACTTGGACTCTTTACGCTTTTTGGCCCTGAGGCGCTTTAGTTAACTGTATCGGGCTTAGTCTCCGGGTTGGGTTTTGACTCGAGCTCAATGGCCCTCAGGTTTTCAAATTGGTCATGAGGCGCTTTGTGTCGGTATAACCCGTAGCTGGCGACTTGGGCTCTACGCATAAGGTCTATTTGACTAGTTGGCGACTTGTGCTCTTACGCTTTAGGTTGGTACAATCTTTAATGGAGCGGGCGACTTGGGCGGTTACACTTTTTTGGCCCTGAGGTGCTTTAGTTAACCGTATCAGGCTTAGTCTCTAAGTCGGGTTTCGACTCGAGCTCAACGGACCTCAGGTTTTAAAATTGGCCCTGAGGCGCTTTGTGTCAGTATGACCCGTAGCTGGCAACTTGGGTTGTTACGCATAAGGTCGAGATGATTTGCCTTAAGTGGGTATTTTAATCCTGTAAAATTCATGAACTCATTACTCAATCGGAGGCACAAACGTCATCCTTCATTTATCACAATTGTACCCTTATTCTACTAGCAGGGCAATATTTCATTTCTTCTAAATGATATTAGTCTTAGACTCTTTTTTGAGTTCATTTAGGATATGCTGAGCTTTCAATCACTTAAAGAAACCATCAGCTCCTTTGTTTTCACAGGCTTAGTTCCGAGGACTTACCCATTTTCGTCACCTTCTCACTTGACTTCTTCTTATCCCTACTCTTGTCTTTCTAAAAACTTATCGTTCTATCATACTTTAGCTTGCGATCGATTCGCTTATGCTCTTCTGGAACATCGAGACATCACATCGTCTCTAACTCTTCTTTTTCTCTCTAATTAGACCTTTCGGTACTTAAAAACCATAGGCTGGATGTACACCACTGATTACACGGTTGTCATTCTTGGATATTTAATCCCAACACTTCTAGCCTTCTATCCGAGGTATGGACTATTCACAACTTTCTGCATTTGAGTATCTCGTACGTTGTTCACCTTTACCTTACTTAAAATCTTGTATCATATCTTCTATCTATTTCATAACCTCCCTTTCACGTAGGTATGATTCACACCACAAATGAAGCTCTATTATAATACTACAATCTGGTGGAAGCTTCACACTGTCTTCTTATTACTAGTTTTATCGCGGATCCATTATAAACTATGGTTTTTTTACTATCTCTCTCGTACCACTGATTTTAAGGAGATCTTGCAATGTTCTCGATTATGATGTTTCTAATTTTCTGGGTACAATAATCAGACTCCTAAATACTTAGTTGATGTAACGCTTCAGTTTCCTCTCCTCTCCGTTCAACCTTAATAGCCTTTCATGAGCTTGAGAAATATGCATGATACAACCCTTTAATAATTTAATCCTTTATTTCTAACCTGGGCTCAATTCTTTCATTTGACGTATACCAGAATCTTCTACAGATGTATATGCTGCATATATCAAACTATGAACCCTTAAGTGAGTTCATAACGTAACCAACTCTGGATCATTGATCGAATAATTTCTCTTGTTACATTTTAGCTTTCTCTCAACGTAAGCTATTTCCTTTCCTGGTCTTTCTGCCCCCTTATTTCGTCCAAACTTAACTTATCTTAGTTCCCACATATGCCAGAGTTTTCGTGCAACTCATATGATCTCGAATATTACATTTAGTTCTACTTCCCGTTCATTAGCCACGGTAGGTGCCACTTTCCTTTGGCGTGCTTCCAATGTTGTTGTGAGACTGTTGTTACACGACTATTTCCTCTTTAGGTCGTTGTGCCTAGGTTGAAGCCTTCTTCCTTATTTCCTCAGCTAGTCTTTCGTTGTAGTACTTAGGGAGAACCCTTGTCTCTCGTAAAGTTGTGAGTTTAGTACGAACCATTTTGACGTCCTTCCTTGCCTATAATCATCTTTAGTTGCTTACCTTCGTGTCCATGTGCTTGTAGGGTTGCTTCTGAACTGATATTTTGACTAACTTCCCAGTGGCACTTTCTTTTATCCTCGTAACACTCATACGGTATCTTTAACTACCCCGACTCTTGTTTGAATATATAGCTTTGAGTATTATAATGATATTATTCAAGGCTGAATTCTCCATGTTGGGTTCTATTATGTTTATCTTACACGATCTGATGAATCGTCTATAACTTCTTGTTTAGCCATAACTGGGATCTTCCTGACCAATTACTAACTACTCATTGGCTCATTCTCATATCAATATTCCTCGTAATCTTTATTAGGTTATTTCCTTCGTCTTAACTTATGTCTCGCACTAGCTCCTTATTTATTAATAACAGCTCGGGCAGGAAACTTTACTTCCTCTCCTTGATGTCATGCTTGCACAATATTCTTGAATCGTAGCGTATCTATAAGATTTTGATAAGTGCCGTCTCATTCATCTTTCGTTTACCGCATTCTTCCTTTATCATTCGATAGTCACTAGAACAACTTAATTCAGAATTAATTCCACATTATTCCATATTCCACCCTTTAGGGGTGTACTAAGACTTGAAGCTATGATGACCTGCCTATAGATGTTTTTCCTCTTCATTTTTGGCATCCTTTCACATCACCAATGACCCTTACTTGCCTTGCGATAATCTTTCTGTATCAAGGATAACAAAATTCCATACTCGCGAGGGTGACACTTAATGTAACTGGTACCTACAGTCCCTTAAGCTTAATTTTGCTTACATTACTTTCTTTAGGGAAGCGTCTTCCAGAATGACCATTCTCTGATTTTCTCCTGAATCTTCTTCTATTGTCCATTCTACTACCACTGGAACGAAATATGAAATTTTCATGACGCCGACTTCTGAGACCCCATGTGTTTTTTTCTCTCTTCTATTACGTAATATACGTAACATGGCATGGTTATATAAGGTATATATTATTGGGTATAGCACATTGAGTGAATAAGACTCAAAATGTGTGGTAATATCAAGGAATAAAACTAAAGCTTTAGGTCAAAGGAATCCCTTAAACAAAGGTTCGTGGTTAAAGAAATGACTCGGGTAGCACCCCGCGCGTTCAGAAGGTTTATGTTAACTTGCACATGTTGGATAAGACTAAGAGTATCTGATATGCTAATAATAATGTGTTATGAGGTATTATAATATCACACTAGTCACATGTTAATTTTTGGAGTCAAGCAAGTTACGAAATAAAGGTCGGCAAAAGTTATCGTAAATTTCTCTAATAAATTTTCTAAACTTTAGGTAAAATGTATCAGATCATTTCTCCCAATATATAACGATTTATGGGACCCAAAACCTAGCGAATCGGAGGTCTACGAGTCTAGTTAGAAACCAAAAAAATCTCACATCAAACTGACATCGGAGTAAGAAGTTATGACTTTTTTACCACAGACTGTCCGGGTTGAAACCGGGTCGCGAACCAGGTCGGGTGAAACAAGTAATATAAGTGGGAAAATCCAACTTTTAAGACCCCAAAACATTTCATCTTCGTCCCAAAAAAGTGAGAAAGCTTAAGAGGGGGTTCCATGGTGTTATTGAGTGATTAAGGTGGGTTTTTAACAATTTCTATCGTTAAAGTTTGCCCCCGTGCCTAGAAACGCAATCCCTACGCTTTGCAATCGTTTTCCCCTTCTATTAGCTGTGTTTGGAGCTATTTTGGAAGATAGGAATTTTTTGTTCTTGCTGGTTCTTCAAGATTTATACTTGGTTTTCCAAGGTAATCATCTTCGGACTCTTTTATGATCGTTTTTACAAAGTTCTACGGACGTTTCGTCAAGTTAGGGTCATGTGGAAAATCTGCCGATTTAAACTCAATTATGAACCCTTTATAGGTGCGTATAAGCTGCATATATATAGTTTTTTTGAAGCTTAGGACGTAAGTAACAACGTTCGTGAAAGAACTACCGGCATTCAGACGTTCGTTGGAAAGGTATGTTAAGGCTAGGCTCCGTCCTTCCTTTTAGCACGAATTTTGGGAAATTCCTAAGACGCCAAATATAGTATTTTACTATTCTATTGCTAGGAAGACCTTCTGAGAAAGGCATTGGGATCGTAGCTGAATTATTTTCATGATGTTATTAGGTTGATATTCCACTCGTTCGGTTAAATAGGGTATACGACATCTATATATGTCATTTTGTCGGCTCTTTTAACTATATGTCCATATATATGAATTCTTATTCGTATTTGGGTTGTGTGACTTAAAATAATGGATTTAGTATTTGCGATCAGTCCTTTTTCCTTGTTAAAGTGTGTTTTAAGATATCTAAAGTGATATGTCGATTTCCAAAAATCTCAAATTTATTTTTTATGCTTAAACTACTAAAACACTTGATTTGTTGAAATACTTTCTTTTACTAATTATCAAGAAATCAGGTATAAGGAGTAAGTGAAGCACCTTAAGATTTTTATGAACATATTCAGAGTTAAGTTATCTTTCTAAAAGTCGAGTTAAGTTTTCAAGCTTATAAAAAAGAAACATATGAGGTTCCACGAGACATTTCTATGCGATACGAAGGTGATTATGAGAATAAGAGTACCAATGAGCCAAGATTGGCTAAGTTATTGTTATGGCCTATTATGTGCATTCAAAGTTCATATCATACATGGCATATTATGAATGGAGTCCGAGCTATAATCGGAGGTAAGGGGCCTATTTTCCCGAAAGACTATATATATTGTACAGATGGCCACAGGTTGCCAATATGATACTGGTTAACTACCGGGAGAGACCGCCATTGCTAGCATTTGGTTGGGTATGTCATTCATTTGCATCAATATATATGTATTCATGACTTACTATTACACGAGCATACCATGCATATTTGATTACTATGAGGTCGGATGTCGGCCACGGAGGCTATTAGAGTTTCAGTGTCAGGTGGTATCTCTATTACCCTTTTTACATCAGTTATGTATGATTCTAATTTCTGCCTTACATACCAGTACATTTTTATTCGTACTGATGTCCCGTTGCCTTGGGACACTACAGTTTTTGTTTCGTGCGTGCAGGTCCAGGTAGGGACTCTGATCGACCCCTCCGCTAGGATTTCGGGGTTCAGCTGTGAGTCGGTAAGCTCCACCTCTTCCTGGAGCTTCCATAGGATGGTTACTTTTGTTGTATAGTTTGGGTATAGTCGGGACCTTGTCCCGACAGCGCTTATGACACTCTTAGAGGCTATTGTGGACACAATATTCTGGATTTCTTTTTTCAGCTTTCATTCTCCAGCCCGTAGGCTTGGCATGTATATATATGTGTGTAGGCATGTATGTCTTCAGTCGTCGGCCAACTAGTACTTTATTATTTTAGCTTGTCTACCTTTGTTTATATGGCTTATTGTTATTCAGGTAATGACCTTAACGGTCCAGGCTTAGTATTTCAGATGTTGTGCTGCCCGATCTGTTGGGCCCCCAGTTTAGTTAACTATTATATTTAGTGGCTAACTCGATCGAATACAGTATCGAGTACCAGTCGTGCCTCCCCTAGTTTGGGGCGTGACAAACTTGGTATCAGAGCAGGTCGTAGCCTAGGGATTCCACAAGTCGTGTCTAGTAGAGTCTTGTTTATGGGTGTATTGTGCACCACACTTATAATCAGGAGGCTATGAGGCATTTGGGAATGGTTACGTTTCTTTCAATTAATAGATCGTGCTATAGAGCGAAGTTATAAGAACATATGAAATCTAAATTGTGCTTTGTGTTTCTTATCTAACAGGCTACTTACGCTCAGGAGATGGCGCATCGAGATATAGGTATGGATCCTGGGGAAAGTACCAGTCGTTCCCCACCGGGTCAGAGGGATATATTTCCCTTATAGGCACACAGTGAGTCTCCAGTACCCCTAGTTTCAGCTTCCCCAGCACTTGTTGGAGCCCAGGGAGATGCAATAGCCCAGTCTCACCAGTTCCATTGGTACCTGAGGAAGCTAGAGACACAGGACCTCCAGCTCCTGTTGTTCCCCCATCAGAGACTAGGGAGCAGGGGATGAGGGAGGCAGTTCAGTTGCTGACTAGGATGGTTTCTATTCATGAGCGACAACTAGACTTGGGGGAAGATGCCCGGAGAGATCGGGAATGAAGCTCGACGGTACAAGAGTTTCTTCACTTGGCCCCTTTATTATTTACAAGATCCAGTTCCACTAAGGATCCCTAGGACTTTATAGACCATATGTATAGAGTATTGAGGGTGATGCATGCCTCCGTCACCGAGGCTGTGGAGTTGGCTTCTTTTCGACTACGTGATGTAGCTGCCTATGGTATGAGGCATAAGAGAGATCTAGAGGACCTGATGCTCTCCCAGCAGAATGGGAGGATTCTCTGAGGCATTTTTAGCCCATTATTTTCCACAGGAGGTTCGGGAGGCCCGTCTTGACCAGTTTCTTAGCCTGAAGCAGGGGGATATGAGTGTGAGGGATTATAACCATATGTTTAATTCTTTGGTGAGGTATGCACCATATATCGTATGTACTATAAGGGCTAGAGTTCATCATTATGTGGATGGTTTGGGGGATCATCTGATTAGAGACTGTAGGGTAGCATCCCTATCGGATGATGTAGATATTTCCCGCATACAGGCTTTCGCTAAGACTACAGAGGACCTTTCCCGTCGGATTCGTGATACTCACAGGATAGGGAGCAGAGTAAGAGGGCTCGTACTATGAGATCTTATAGGGAGCCACAGGGTGATTTTTGGCCCCTACTCCATTGATATCCACCTCAGTCAACAGGTAGTTTCCCACCACAGATACAGGGCTAGCGGTTTGATTGTTATATTCAGTCAGCACAGGGGCAGAGCTCAGGCCAACCTAAGGGCCGTCGACACGAGCGTTCCACACAGATGAAACAACCTACTCCTCCATGTACTCAGTGCGGTAAGCTGCACACCGGGCAGTGTAGACAGGGTTCGAGTGGATGTTATCATTGTGGGCAGACATGACATTTTATTAGCCGGTGCCCGGGGTTAGGCAGAGGTGCACCATCTCAGCCTTCAGGATCCACAAAAGCCTCTTCGCCCTCAGTACGTTCTCCCCAACCAGGTCCACTGTCTACTCAGGGCCGTGGTAGGGGGAGATGTGGAGGAAACACCTCATTTTCTAGTGGTGGCCAGAACGCTTTTATGCACTCACAGGCCGACAGGATTCAGAAGCATCCCCAGATGTTGTCACACATATATTGACAATACATTCTCATTCCATTTATGCCTTGATATATCCCGGCTCTACATTTTCATATATTACTCCATTTATTGCTGGTAAGCTTGACATAGGATCTGAGTTGTTGCCACAGTCAGTTGAGGTGTCTACGCCAGTTGGTGACTCTATTGTAGCTAATCATGTCTATCGAGGTTATACATCGTTAATTAATGACTGTCCAACTNATTATCGTACAAAGTTGGTCCAATTTCATTTTCCTGGTGAGCTTGTCCTTGAATGGAAAGGTAATGCAGCCACGCCCAAGGGTAAGTTTATTTCATACCTTAGGTCTCGGAAGTTTATTGCTAAAGGTTGTGTATACCATCTGGTTCATGTCAGGGATATAGATAAGGAGCCATCGACTCTTTAGTCGGTTCCTATTGTGAATGAATTCCTGACGGTATTCCCTGACGAGCTTCCAGGAATTCCCCCTGAAAGGGAAATCGATTTCGCTATAGATTTGCTTCCTGATACGCAGCCTATATCCATTCCTCCCTACAGAATGGCTCCTACAGAGCTAAGGGAATTGAAGGAACAACTAAAGGACTTGCTAGGCTTTATTAGGCCAAGTACATCCCCATGGGGTGCTCCGGTGCTCTTTGTTCGAAAATAAGATGGCTCCTTGCGCATGTGTATTGACTACAGGCAACTAAATAAAGTCAGTATCAAGAATAAGTATCATCTTCCACGGATAGATGACCTGTTCGACCAGTTACAAGGTGCCAAATGTTTTTCTAAGATCGACTTGCGATCTGGTTATCATCAGCTATGAGTCAGGGATATTGATATCCCAAAAACAACATCTAGGACGAGCTATGGCCATTTTGAATTCTTGTCATGTCTTTCGGGCTTACAAATGCCCCAGCAGCCTTTATGGATCTTATGAACTGGGTATTCAAACCATTATTGGATGAATTTGGGATTGTGTTTCTTGACGACATCCTGATATATTCACGATCGGAAGCAAAGCATGCGGACCACCTGCGAGTTGTATTACAGATTCTCCAAGACTACAGGTTTTATGCTAAATTCTCTAAATGTGAATTTTGGCTAACTTCTGTAGCTTTTCTTGGTCATGTTATTACCGGCGATGGTATCAAGGTTGATGGCCAAAAGATTGAAGTTGTGATGACTTGGCCGAGGCCCTTGAATCCGATAGAGATTTATAGCTTTTTAGGCTTGGCAGGGTATTACCGAAGGTTTGTAGTGGGATTTTCCTCTATCTCTGCACCATTGACAAAACTGACACATAAGGGAGCTAAGTTTCAGTGGACTGAGGCATGTGAACAAAGTTTTCAGGAGCTAAAGAAAAGGCTTACTACGGCACATGTCTTGACTCTTCCGGATGGCACCGAGGGTTATGTTGTATATTGTGATGCCTCTAGAATTGGCCTAGGTTATGTTCTTATCCAGCATGGTAAGGTTATCGTGTACGCCTCCAGACAGTTGCGGAAACATGAACAAAACTATCCTACGCACAATCTTGAGTTAGCCGCAGTTGTCTCTACCCTAAAGATTTGGCGACATTATCTATATGGGGTTCATATTGATGTTTTCACCGACCACCAGAGACTTCAGTATTTATTTAAACAGAGGGAGCTGAACCTACGAAAAAGAAGATGGCTAGAATTACTAAAGGACTATGACGTTGATATTTTATATCATCCCGACAAAGCTAGTATTGTTGTTGATGCCCTTATCCGGAAGTTCATGGGCAGGCTAAGCATGTTGAAGTTGATAAGGTCAAAATGACCAAATATCTATGCCAGCTAGCTAGTTTGCAGGTTCATTTTGTAGACGCAGAGGTGGACACATTCTCGTTCAGAATACGGCAATATCTTCTTTTGTTACTCAAGTGAAAGAGCGACAACACGAGGATCTTGCGTTTATAAAACTGAGGGAAAGTATTCCACAGCAGCGACAACCTTTATTTGAGCTAACTGGAGATGGAGTTCTTAGATACGAGGGCCGCTTATGTGTATCGACAGTCGGAGAGCTCCGCACCAAGATTCATTCGGAGGCCCATTATTCTAGATATGCAGTTCACCCCGAAGAGACAAAGATGTATCGGGAACTTCGACAAATCTATTGGTGTAATTGAATGAAAAAAGATATCACATAGATGGTAGCCCAGTGTCCCAACTGCCAGCAAATTAAAGCCGAACATCAGAGGCCTGGAGGCCTAACTCAGTATATTGAGCTTCCATTATTAAAATGGGACATGATAAATATGGATTTCATCACTGGTTTGCCTCGCATTCCATGGAATTATGATTCTATTTGGTTTAATTATTGATAGGCTTACAAAATCTGCTCATTTCCTGCCAGTTAGGACGACATATTCAGCTGAGGATTATGCCAAGCTTTACATTCGAGAGATTGTTCGCCTTCACGGAGTGCCATTATCTATTATCTCTGATCGAGGGGCTCAATTTACAGCACATTTTTGGAAATCTTTTCAGAAGGGTCTAGGCACGCAGGTAAATCTTAGCACCGCTTTTCATCCGCAAGCGGATGGACAAGCAGAGCGTACTATTCAAATGGTTGAGGATATGTTACATGCATGCGTGCTAGATTTTAAAGGAAGTTGGGATGATCATCTACCTCTTATTGAGTTTGCTTATAATAACAGCTTCTAAGCTAGTATTCAGATGGCTTCTTACTAAGCACTATACGGGCGGAAATGTAGGTCGCAGATCCGTTGGTTCAAGGTTGGGGAAGCAGAGTTGCTAGGTCCGAATTTAGTTCAGCAAGCAATGGAAAAGGTAAAACTTATTAGAGACCGGTTGCGTACAGCACAAAGTCAGCAGAAGTCTTATGCAGATGTTCGACGACGAGACTTAGAGTTTGATGTAGAAGATTGGATTTTCCGAAAAGTATCGCCTATAAAGGACGTCATGCGATTTGAAAATAATGGGAAGCTCAGCCCTAGGTATGTTGGACCGCATAAGATTATTCAGAGGATTGGTAAGGTGGCGTACGAGCTTGATTTGCCTTCAGAATTGGAAGTAGTCCATCTTGTGTTTCATGTATCTATGTTGCGGAAGTGCATTGGAGATCCTTCACATATTATGCACATTGAGGGTATTCACATTGTTGAGGACTTATCTTATGCAGAGGTACCAATATCTATTTTAGATCGGCATGTAAGAAAGCTTCGAATTAAAGAAGTGGCTTCCGTGAAAGTGTTATGGTGGGATAACAACATAGAGGAAATGACCTGGGAAGCTGAGGAGAAAATGAGGAAGAAGTACCCCCACCTATTTAATACTTAAGGTGATTCGCATTTAAATAAATGGCAATTATTACTTTACAACAACTTAATTGGATTTTAATTGACTTGAAAGTGCAATTTAAATTTCTTATTGCGAGATAGCTATAGATAGCCTAGTAGTTGGAATCTTCAGAATTTGATTTATGCTTTGCAAATGTAACAAATATAGCCTCGCAAATGACGTATTAGCGGAAAATAAATGAAACCAAGGAATTTACTTGACCCATTCACGGACAAATGTTCTTAACGGGGGAGACTGTGAGACCCCATGTGTTTTTTCTCTCTTCTCTTACCTAATACNACTGAAAATGTGTGGTAATATCAAGGAACAAAACTAAAGCTTTAGGTCAAAGGAATCCCTTAAACAAAGGTTCGTGGTTAAAGAATTGACTCGGGTAGCACCCCGCGCATTTGGAAGGTTTAAGTTAACATGCACCTGTGAGATAAGACTAAGAGTGTCTAATATGCTAAGAATAATGTGTTATGATGTATTATAATATCACACTGGTCACATGTTAATTTTTGGAGTCAAGCAAGTTGCGAAATAAAGGTCGGCAATAGTTATCGTAAATTTCTCTAATAAATTTTCTAAACTTTGGGTCAAATGTACCAGATCATTTCTCCCAATATATAACGATTTATGGGACCCAAAACCTAGCGAATCGGAGGTCTACGAGTCTAGTTAGAAACCAAAAAAATCTCACATCAAACCGACATCGGAGTAAGAAGTTATGACTTTTTTACCACAGACTGTCCGGGTTGCAACCGGGTCGCGAACCGGGTCGGGTCAAACAAGTAATATAAGTGAGAAAATCCAACTTTTAAGACCCCAAAACATTTCATCTTCGTCCCAAAACTGTGAGAAAGCTTAAGAGGGGGTTCCATGGTGTTCTTGAGTGATTAAGGTGCGTTTTTAACAATTTCTATCGTTAAAGTTTGCCCCCGTGCCTAGAAACGCAATCTCTACTCTTTGCAATCTTTTTCCCCTTCTATTAGTTGTGTTTGGAGCTATTTTTGGAAGATAGGAATTTGTTGTTCTTGCTGGTTCTTCAAGATTTATACTTGCTTTGCCAAGGTAATCAACTTCGGACTCTTTTATGATCGTTTTTACGAAGTTCTATGGACGTTTCGTCAAGTTAGTGTCATATGGAAAATCTGCCGATTTAAACTCAATATGATTTGTTTATAGGTGTGTATAAGCTGCATATATATAGTGTTTTCAAAGCTTAGGACGTAAGGAACAACGTTCGTGAAGGAACTACCAACATTCAGACGTTAGTTCGAAAGGTATGTTAAGGCTAAGCCCCGTCCTTCCTTTTAGCACGAATTCTGGGAAATTCCTAAGACGCCAAATGTTGTATTTTACTATTCTATTGCTAGGAAGACCTTCTGATAAAGGCATTGGGATCGTAGCTGAAGTATTTTCATGATGCTATTCGATTGATATTCCACTCATTCGGTTAAATAGGGTATTCAACATTTATATATGTCATTTTGTCGGCTTTCTTAACTATATGTCCATAGTTAAGAAATACTATATATATTGTACAGATGGCCACAAGTTGGCAATATAATATCGGTTAACTACCGGAAGAGACCGCCAATGCTAGCATTTGGTTGGGTATGTCATGCATTTGCATCAATATATATGTATTCATGACATACGATTACACGAGCATACCATGCATATTTGATTACTATGAGGTCGGATGTCGGCCATGGAGGCTATCAGAGTTTCAGTGTCAGGTGGTATCTCTATTACCCTTTTTACATCAGCTATGTATGATTCTACTTTCTGCCTTACATACCAGTACATTTTTATTCGTACTGATGTCCCGTTGCCTGGGGACACTGCATTTTTGTTTCGTGCGTGCAGGTCCAGGTAGGGACTCTGATCGACCCCTCCGCTAGGATTTCGGGGTTCAGCTGTGATTTGGTAAGCTCCACCTCTTCCTGGAGCTTCCATAGGATGGTTACTTTTGTTGTATAGTTTGGGTATAGTCGGGACCTTGTCCCGACAGCGCTTATGACTCTCTTAGAGGCTATTGTGGACACAATATTCTGGGTTTCTTTTTGCATCTTTCAGTCTCCAGCCCATAGGCTTGGCATGTATATATATGTGTGTAGTCATGTATGTCTTCAGACGCGACCTTGTCGGCCAGCTAGTGCTTTATTATTTTGGATTGTCTACCTTTTTTTATATGGCTTATTGTTATTCAGGTCATGACCTTAACAGTCAAGGCTTAGTATTTCAGATGTTGTGCTGCCCGATCTGTTGGGCCCCAAATTTAGTTAGCTAGTATGTTTAGTGGCTAACTCGATCGAATACAATATCGAGTGCCAGTCGTGCCTCCCCTAGTTTGGGGCGTGACACGACTATTATCAAATCACCCAGTCCCTAATTTATGTTTAGTTTATCTTGTTAACCAATCCATATTGGTTTCTATTATTCAGGGGTTTTAACTTTATGGACTATACTCTTCTGTTGTCTCAAAGCCTATCACCTCTTGTATTTGCCTTTACTTGACTATAGATTCTGTAATACTGTCATCTTTTTGATCTACCGTTGTCAACCATGTATCATATCATACTCATAATGCATCATTCACTTTTTCTTATTTCCTGCTAACATTTATGCTTATCACTTTATTCTCAAAACTCGAACAAGACATTCTTTTGATTTTGCTCCCTTTTCTTCATTAATTGGCTCTCCATCTTTCTCAACGTTTTCTCTTTACTAGGGATGGGAGCCACACTAAGGTAGTATTTATCCCCTTCCAGGATTTCAGTGCCTATCTTTGTACTACTCATATCTAGCTATAATATTTTATAGTGCGCCATTTGGATATCCCACAAGGAGATCTATTACCACGTTTGCACTATCATTCGGAAATGTCAACTGACGCAAACAATTCATCCATCATATTTTCTTATACTACTTATGTTAACCCCCATAGGGCATATCTGGAATGGGTGTGACCAATTATATACACCTCTATTACTATTGAATATAACTCAAAAAGCTTATGTTCTCTTCCTCAATTATAAATGTTGTTAACCTTCATTAACTGGGTACCTCGTACCCTTTTTCACCTTGCTCCTTTTACTTACTGAAACTTGTACTTACCTTCTTAATATCTCATTGTCCTTCACCATAAAGATGGATAAGCGTTCTTGCCTTAAGGCTTCTTATCATGAAGCTTACACCTTTCAATACACCCATGATCTGCTAAAAACTTCACATTTACTTATCGTAGGCATCATACAAAAATTCAATTCCTCTGACTCAACTTTTTCTCAACTATCTCTCTTTCAACCCTTCTTTCCGGATATAGGTATCGTCTTATTACGAACAGAATAGAATGTCGAAATTTGGATTATTGTAAGTGAGCTCTACCAAACGATCTAGAGTAATAAGAAAGAGTGACAATCCTAAATTCTCTATAGCCTCCTGCTTATAAGTGTGGTGCACGACACAGCCATAAACAAGACTCTACTAGACACGGCTTATGGACTCCCTAGGATAGAACTGCTCTGATACCACTTTTGTCACGATCCAAACCGATGGGCCGCGACGGGCACCTAATAACTTACTCGACCGAGTACCAAAGTAACGTATCTTTCTTGTTACATTATCAAATACATGAGACAAACAAGCCTAATATGCCAACATAATCATTTACAAACTCAAAACATAGGCTGACAAGGCCGTACAATCTTTCACGTATATGACATATGTCTACAAGCCTCTAAGAGTACATAAATGTGATAAAGGTCAGGATAGAGTCCCGCCATACAAAACAATACCTGTCTAAATCATACTAACCAAACAAGCTACTCTGAAGCAAATGGAGCGAACCAACATCTTCCGCTGAACTGATAGCCTACTTGGAGGGCTCTCGACCTGTCTATCGGGACCTGCGGGCATGAAACACAATGTCCCCATGCAAAAGGGATGTCAGTACGAATAACATACCGAGTATTTAAGGCACATAATGTACATAAGATACATGGAATAAATATAGAGTACACGACTCAACTTGTAAGTCTGAACAACTTTGTAGATCATAAATCACTTTTAGCAGCATGCATATGCGTATGAATGTCATGTCCTGCATAGGTATATGTTTCATAACATCATCAGCTTCTGAGGGCATCCCATCATATCTTATTGGCCACTGTGGGCAAAATCATCATTGTATACCAGTTGATCAGGTGGTTGTGCGTATATAACACATAACATTTGCCATATCCCATATACATATACATACATATATACGCGTATATAACGCCGTTTGAATCATATATATATATATACATACATATATACACATATATAATTCCATTTGAATCATATTTCAGCCACTGTGGGCAACATTATCATCATATACCAGCTGATCAGGTGGTGGTGCGTATATAACGCTGTAACCCTTTTCCCATATCCCATATACATATATTTACATATATACGCATATATAACGCCATCTGGTCATGTGTCAATGCACATGTATGAAATGCATGAAAAGTACGTAATAATCTCAATATTCCTTCCGAATATACTTTTCCAAATGCGTATTATTGTGAGACCCATGAACAGAAAATAATAATAATTATCATGGGGAATAAAGGATATAGAGACCCCTACTATTTCTATGAATAGATTAATTTATAGAAACTGTGTATTTTCTCATTTCTTCAGTATAATTCTGACCATGCCAAAAGAAAGAAAGGATAGCCTTAACATACCTGAACATATTTTCTTGACAATTCCTTTAAAACCTTTGATCGCGATATGCGTAATGGCAGATCGATGTAGGGAAGAATCCGTATAATATTCTTTGAGAAAGATTTCCCCGTACTCCCTTTGAATCGCAAAACCTCGTTGTGATAACATCACATAGCCTCGTATGATCTTTTGTAGCAAAGTCACGTTGACAGAATTTTGGATAAGTTGCTGAAATTTCCATTTTCATTTTGGAGATTCAAATGATTAATTTGAATGTTTTGGAGCTAACAATGTTACAAAGTTAGAGAGGTCTTATGTTTGAATTGAATTGTTGAAGACTAACGTTCTGATGAATGACTTCTTTAAGTCTTATGATGCCTTAAGATGTGGCCCCACTTTAGGTATAATTTGGCCAAAAAAATTCTTAATGTGACACTTATATTAAATGACTAATGATTCATTTATAAGAGTAGGAGGGGGCTACCACGTTTTGGCTTAAACCTTATTCAAGATTTTTATTTAATTAATCACTAATTTATTAATTAATTGTTAATCTTCCATTAAAATCAATAATTACCCGTTTATCCACATAATGAAGAATTATCTCAAATTACTTAAAATACTACTCACTTTTAACAAACCTTATACACCTTAATATCATGGCCATGTGGTACCTTGTATGGAAATAGTCCATAAATACCGAGTATTAATTCTCGGCCCGAATTTTTATCCCAACATGCCAAACTTGGACGAAAATTCATTTTCTTTGACTTGCTTCCCCTCTCACCTTCACGAATTTACTCATTACTTGTTTGAAAGAGCATAATCCTTATAATCTCCAAATAATCTTTTTCTTGGACTGATGTCAATTACCTTAGGACAAATTCAATGTACAATATTACATGGTGAAACATCGTCGTAATATAATATTGCGGGACGTAATATAGTGGGGCGTAACAATTAATTTTGATTTTACTTCCCATTCACTAGCCACGGTAGATTCCTCTTTCTTATGGAGGACGTACAATGTTGTTGTGAAACTGTCGTTACAAGACCATTTTCTCTTTAGGCCACTGTGCTTAGGTTGAAGCCTTCTTCCTCATTTCCTCAGCTAGTCTTTCTCTATAGTACTTATGGAGGACCCTCTGACTCTTGTAAAGCTGCGAACTTATTACATCGTATACCCAATTAAATTTGTGATGTCCTTCCTCGCCTACATTGTCCATAGTTACTTGCCTCTGCACCCTTGTGCTTGTAGGGTTGCTTCTAAACTAATATTTTGACGGTCAACCCAATGGCAATCTCTTTTATTCTTTACTACTCATACGGTAACTTTAACAACCACAATTCCTATCTGAATATTTCTTAAGTATTACAATGACATTACTGCGAGGCTGAATTTTCCACTATTGATGAGTGGTGATTTTACCACTCATTTTAGCTCTTTTCCGCTAGATTTTGCATCCTTTAGTGTTAACATGATGTCGTTTATGGTGTGTATTGTTTGTATTTTAGGGAAATGATGCCATGAAGTGATTGGCGTTGAATTGAAGTGGAATTGAGCACAAATTTTTGGAAAAAGCACAAAAGCCTTCAGTGATTCCGCACCTTCGAACTTTTGGTCATTGGTGCAATATCGCACGTGTGAAGAAGTGTTCCGCACCTACGAAACTGGCTCAACTATACTGAGGCCGCACCTTCGACATGGTATCCGCACCTGCGGAACCGCATTGCGCGGTAATTTTGACCGCATCTGCGAAAAAGAATAACATCACTTGGAATCGCACCTATGATGTGGAATCTGCATCTGCGGAGCCTTACCTGCAAGGATTTGTCCGCAGGTGCGGTCAACGGGCATCAGACCTGGACAAATTTGTAAAATCAAATTTTCCCAATCCCAAACCCACATATACTTGACCTAACATATATTTTCAGTATCGTTAGCATTGTTTTAGTATATTTTGAGTCTTGAAGACTAGACAGAACATTTTTGGAAGCTAGGGTTTGCACACACACTTGGGTTTTGAAGATTTCAAGCTTGTGGTTAAGGATTTATTACCCATTTATGTTTATTTCTTCATTTCCTTGCTTTGTATTGAATATTTAAGTGTGCAGTATTTATTTCCAACACTAATTCTTGTTTATGGAAACATTCATGTTTAAAGTGTGGATTAAATACCTTGTTTTGCTTATGTATTGAATGATTTTTCATCTTTTATGAAGTGACTTATTGTTTCTTTTAATTATTCTTGTTCTTTAATGTTTCCAAAGGGATTAGCTAACCCTACGACTCGTCCATTAACTCCGAATTAATTTTGGAAAAGATAATTTGGGGTTGTGAAAGATTAATTAACAAGAACTTGAGGTTTTAACCCTCATTTTATAGATTCTACCTAGGAATAGGATCGAACTACTTGCACCCATATCCGGGTGTGCTTGATCTCTTAATTGGGTTAGGAATAATTCAATTAGGAGTTCTTGTTAGTCTTTGGAAAAAGCTAATTAAGAATTATTATCCGTGGCTAATTAATATAAATTCACTCATATTTGTAAAATTGTGAAATACATTAGATCGTTACATGAGTGTAATTCCCGATGCATTCACACTTGTAGCCATTGATCATTTTACTTACTTTCTAGGTTAGTTTACATTTTTTCATTTAGATATAAATATTGTTACAACCAAAATCTAAGTGTTTGGCATTGCACGATAAGTGATAATTCACTTACATTCCTAATCGCCTACATATTGTTCTCTGTGGGATTCGACCCCAACCTAGCTGGGTTATTATATTTGAGGCATAAGCATAAGTGCTTTGGTCTAAACTTGTGAATATTTGTGTAATTATTTTTCTTACCTTATTTTTCTTGTTTGTTTCTTGTTTATTTTCTTAATTTTTGATAAAGAAAAAAAAATGGCATCATATAATGAAGATTGGTCAGATGGTAGTTGTTCATACTTTGATGACCCTTTTCCTTATTGTGGAGGACCACACTCGTGGCAAAATTTTGCGCACAATCTCAAACACATGAGTGGAGTATTGTGATAAGTGTGGTTGCCAAAATGGTCATTGGTATGATTTTGTTTATTTGTCCGTCCCTTCCACGATCCCCCGCTATGATGATTTTACTTTTTGTGATGAAAATTTTAGGGATGAGGAAGTGAAATAAATGGAGCATGGACGAATGGAGAGTTCATGCTCATGTTGGAGTGCTTACTTGAAGAAGGAAACAAAGAGAAAAATTCCTTGGAGGAACTTTTGGAGAATAGTCTCCGAAATGAATTGGCACTTGAAAGGTTGCACTTACAAATGGATGAAATGGTTGAAGCTTTAAGGGTTCAAAAAGCCTTGGAGGTGAGTGATATCCAAGAACCTTCCTTGGAGGTTGAAGTTGAAAATTCTTCCTTAGCACTTGAACAAAACCAAGAAGAACTCTCAAATGCTCAAAATGAGAAGATGATGCTCATGTTGAAGGCCATTCTTGAAAATGAGGAGAAGCACAACTTTGCACTCGAGGAATTGAAACATGATGTGACTCAAAATGATAAGCATATCCGCACTTTGGAGGATCAAATGAAATCATTAATGGAGGCTCATTATGCCTCTCAATTTGAAAGTGTGAAAGGAAGCCAAGAAAAGTTCAATTCCCAGGAAGAAAGTGAGCTTTACCCCGAGGAATCAAGACTTGAACATCCACCAACCGACTCCATGAGTATTAATGATGCCAAGAAAAATGAAGAATTAGAGTCAACCGATGTAAGTGAAAATTAAGTTGAACTTGGCTCTAGTCCGGGGGAAAAAGAGGATGTCGAAATCCGAAAAATAATTGCAAGTTGGAGGTTTGAAGTCACATTCCAAGCATTTTTCAACATTGGAATTGTGTGGTGATATGGAAGTTGAACTACACGAGTCAATGAAGGATTGCGAGGAGGAAGGACCAATACCATACATTCTACAATTTGAAATAACAAGAGCGCAAAACGACATTCCTCACATGAGAGCCAAGAAGGGCAAAATGAAGAATTTAATGCTTGGCTTGGTCATCTACTTACCACCCACACCGTTCGTGGTCACAAGCTTTATTCCAAGCTAGGTGCCCGATTCATATCGTCCAAGTGGCGAGAAAAGTGGTAAAGTTGACTTGCGTCGTGCCACGACGTTAAATGCGGCACTTGGTGGGAAGCAACCCATTTTGTTGGTCGTTTTTGAAATTTTCTTTTTTAGAATAGCTTAGTATATTATTTTGCACTAATCTGCCAAGTTTTACATTTTTTGGAGCTAAGTTGTGAATGTTTTAGAGCGGGAACGTACCAAAATAGTGGTTGCCTAGAATTGCATTGCTGAACCTAGGAATTTTCCCACGTGCGGTCATCTAGGTCGTAGGTGCGGCCTCGCAGAAGCGGAAATAGGAGCGCAGGTGCGGATTTTCCGCAGGTGCGATGATTTTTGCGAAAACGTGCGCATTCGTAGGCGCGACACTTTTTTCACAGGTGCAGAATTCGTGCAAAGAAAATCCCCTAACCCTCATTTCATCAGGTCAGTGTGTTTAATCCCAAAAATCAAAAGAAAAAAAATACTATCCTCTGTTCCTCTCATCTCTCATCTCTTACGAGGCTCGATCCTACACAACATTATGCAGATACTTTGAGATTTAGATGGATCCAAACATGCACGAAATTGAAGAAAATGTTGAGGAGAAGCTTGATACTTCAAGATTCTTATCTGTTGCATGCCAGAGCCGGTATTATGACGATCTCCTCACAAATAAACTAATACTTGAGAAAGGGATGGGCAAGGAAAAATTGGCAGAGCTCCTTCCTGATTTCTATGACCAGCTAGTTGCAAGTTGTTGGACCTGCTTCGCTCCCGATCCATGTAAAGCTAATGAAGAATGGGTGGGAGAATTATATGCCAACCTGAGGAAGGCTCACTTCCAGAATCATGAAATCACCATACGGAGAAAACCATGAAATTTGGTGCTAAGGAGATAATTGATTTCTATGGGCTTCCAAATCATCCGCTCGAGTCTGTGCAAGAAAAAGACACATGTGAAAATGGTTTTTGGCTAGTTGCTAAGTTGTGTCCTCCGGGCCATAGGGTTATCTGGGCTACCAGGAAGAGGGCCATCATGTATGGTGATTTTTCTGCTAAAGCAAAGATGTGGCTATATATCATCGCGAGCAGAGTGTCCCCCTCGGGGAATGTGTCTGATGTCCCATATGCCAGGGCTTTGATGATTTCTTATATCCTGGACGACATCCCTGTGAATGTCGGCCACTACATTGTGCGGGAGCTAAATGAAGTATGTGCTTCAAAGTGGAACATCTCTAATGTTCCCATCGTCGATTACAGAGCTATGGTAGCAGGCACAGGTTGATGAAGGGGAGGGAGAGCATTGGATATCGGCAGACAAGGCATTCCACCCACTGAAAGTGACAGGTACAGGTAGTGTCCTGAAAAGTAAAAAGAGGAAGGTCACCACCACTACCGCAGAATTCGAATCCTCCTCAAAGACTACCCAAGCTGAGGGACCTTTTGGGTAGATGAACTCCCAGCTTGCATCCATTCGGGAGTTAGTGTCACAGCTCCCTAGTGGGCCCTCACACCCCCAGCCCCCGCACGACTATTTCTCCACAGATGAGATGCAGACATACTTAGATGCGCAGGATAAGATGGCAGCATTTGTTGCACAGCTCAATACCTCCTAAATCAACTTGGTCAGGGCGCATATTGACCTTAAGTCAGCCTTTGACAAAGAAAAGGAGAATAACAAAAAGAAGGGCAAATTAATGATAAAATATGGAGGGGGATTAAAGCGATCTTTAAACGAGGGCAGCCGAGTAGGCGGACACCAGTTCAGGATGATGAGGATAGTGAGGAGTACTCGTTCATGACAGATGTTGAGGATGATGATGAGGAGGAGGATGCTGATGGGGAGAGCTCTCAGCAGCACCGATTGGCCTTTTCTCCTGCAGTCTGCTAGTCTGTGCAGACCTCAGGGAGACCCTCAAACTATTTTGCTTTACTTTTGATATTGTGTAGTGGGGACACTGCAATATATTTAGTTGGGGTGGCTTTAGGAGTATATTGTATTTGTACTATGACTTTGTGGATGTGCCCTTACCGGGATTATTTATTGTATGGATATTGTGTGCCCTTCCGGGCTTATTTTGTTATGTCATGTGCTCTTGCTGAGCTTGGTGTGATTAGTCTATTTTTATTTATCTTTCTTTACTTTTTTTCTTTAGTAGCTTTTAGTTTGTAATATTTTTTCTTCTTTAGTATTAGTTGCTTTTATTTTAGCACTATCTTTAGTAGTTTTGTTCTTTTATTTTGATCTATATGGTAGTATTTCCTTGTGTTTTCTTTAGGCTAATGTTCTTTCCCAAGGAACATTTTTGAACTGAACCGGGTGACTTTTCCCAATGATAGATGGCGTGAAAACTTTCTTAAGGGAATTAGTCTTGTTTTTGCTAGGTGGAGACTTTTTGATTATTTGGTACTAACAAAATTAGTCTCTTGTATGTGAAATGTGAATTAAGAATACCACTTCTAATGTTGGTTTTTTAATTGAAAAAAAATATAAAAAAAAAATATATATATATATAATAAGTTGCAGGGTAAAGAATAATTTGTGTGATAAATTTTTAGTGACTCTTTGCCCACTAGTTTGCATGATATTGCTCTAGATGCTCTTATTAGCAAGTAAACTTGATCCGTCTTTACTAGTTCACGTGCCATGTGTGTTAGAGTTTTTGTACATAATTCTTGTGTTTACTCCATCATCTAGAACTTGCCCGGTTGGTCTTTCAATGCTAATGATAATTACGGTTGGTTGGATAAATGACCTTAGGCATTCTTTGTATTATTTGAAAAACCTCTTTTGCCTTTCAAGCTTACCATTGCATAAATATTATCACTAGTTATCCTATTTGAGTTGTTAACCTTTTATTTGCTCACCTCATTACAAACCTTTCCCATTTTGTAAAATAATTCCCTCTTTTGAACCTGTCTCTCCTTGAACATTGAGAATGAGGCTAAAAGGCTAAGTTGGGGGTGTGGTGTCAAATTGGAAATTGGTAAGGTTGTATATTGAGTGTAGGAACCTATACCTCAAAGTGTTCACATGAAATTATTCAAGCTCTAAAAGCCAAATATATATAAAAAAAAGAAATATTTGTATATATATATAGAAAAATGGAGCCTTGAAGAAAATCAGAGAGGTATTTAAGGTGGTTTGATGTTGATAACTAGGAGCCAATGAGGTCTATGTGGTTTGAAAAGAAATAAAGGGAAACAAGAAAGAAAAATGTGAGTAATGTTCAAGGAGGGTGTAGTCACTTGTACCCAAATGTTTATCCGACCCTTCCCTAAGCCTACATTACAAGCTTAAAAAGTCCTTATGGGATCTCCAACCAAATGTTCTTGAAAAGGCGAAGAATTAAAATAAGGGCAATCCTATGGCTTGATATGTTGTAATACTTGAAATTCTTTGTGAGAGTAAGTGTCTTTGTGAATTTATCCCTTGTATTGTTCTTGTAAATATGGTGATTTTGGGACATTATTTCTTGTGAGGGCACATGAATTAGGATGGATTGGTGAAATTGATATATCCGAAAATGAATGAGTTGAGCATATGTAGTAGAACAGTGCTTTTGAGTCACTCCGTGAGGATTATTCTTGTCACTTGATTATTTTGAAACCCCCTTGCACTTCTTGAAGTTTTTTTTAATGAGTGATTTATTCGGGTAAGATGCATACTTGAGCCTAATTATTAGTACCAACCAAATCCATAAGAATAATGCTTAGTTGGAGAATTTGATTTGTAAATGATAGCAATACGATTGCTTTAAATGGTAGAACCTCATTGAGTTGTTGGTTTTGATTTGCTTGAGGACAAGCAAAAGCTTTATGTTGAGGGTGTTGATGAGTGGTGATTTTACCACTCATTTTTAGCTATTTTTCGCTAGATTTTGCATCCTTTAATGTTAACATGAGGTCGTTTATGGGGTGTATTGTTCGTCTTTCAGGGAAATGATGCCATGAAGTGATTGGCGTTAATTTAAGTGAAATTGAGCACAAATTGGTGGAAAAAGCACAAAATCCTTCAGTGATTCCGTACCTCCGGACGTTTGGTCGCTGGTGCCACATCCCACCTGAGAAATAGTGCTCCGCACCTGCAAAACTGGCTCAACTGTATTGAGGTCACACCTGCGACATGGTATTCGCACCTGCGGAATCACAGGTGCGGTAATTTGGTCTGCATCTGCGAAAAAGAGCAATATCACTTGGAATCGCACCTACGATGTGGAATCCGCATCTGCGGAGCCGCACCTGCGAGGATTCGTCCGCAGGTGCGGTCAACGGGCATCAGACCTGGACAGATTTGTAAAATCACATTTTCCTGATCCCAAACCCACATATACTCGACCTAATAGATATTTTCAGTATATTTGGCATGACTTTAGCATATTTTGAGTCTTGAAGACTAGAGAGAACATTTTTGGAAGCTAGGGTTCGCACACACACTTGGGTTCTGAAGATTTCAAGCTTGTGGTTAAGGATTTCTTACCCATTTATGTTTATTTCTTCATTTCCTTGCTTTGTATTGAATATTTAAGTGTGTAGTATTTATTTCCAGCACTAGTTTTGTTTATGGAAATATTCATGTTTAAAATGTGGATTAAAACCTTCTTGTGCTTATGTATTGAATGATTTTTCATCTTTTATGGAGTGAGTTATTGTTTCTTTAATTATTCTTATTCTTTAATATTTCCAAAGGGATTAGCTAACCCTAGGACTATCCATTAACTCTGAATTTGGAAAAGATAATTTGGGGTTGGGAAAGATTAATTAACAAGAACTTGAGGTTTTAACCCTCATTTTATAGATTCTACCTAGGAATAGGATTGAACTACTTGTAGCCATATCCGGGTGTGCTTAATCTCTTAATTGGGTTAGGAATAATTAGGTTAGGAAGTCTAGTTAGTATTTGGAAAAATCTAATTAAGAATTATTATCTGGGGCTAGTTAATATAAACTCACTCATATTTGTAAAATCGTGAAATACATTGGATCGTTACTTGAGTGTAATTCCCGATGCATCCACACTTGTATCCATTGATCATTTTACTTGCTTTCTAGGTTAGTTTATATTTTTGCATTTAGATGTAAATATTTTTACAACCAAAATCTAAGTGTTTAGCATTGCGCGATAAGTGATAATCCTCTTACATTCCTAATCACCTACATATTGTCCTCTGTGGGATTCGACCCCAACCTAATTGGGTTATTATATTTGATAATCGACCGCTTACACTATTTTAAGGTGTAATTTGAGTGTATCAACTATATTGGGTTTTACTATATTTATCTTGCACGGTCTTCTGACTTGTATGTAACCGCATGTTTAGCCATAACTAGGCTCTTCCTTAATAAACTACCAACTATTCGTTGGCCCATTCTCATATCAATGATCCCCGTGACCTTCCGTGTGTTATTTTCTTTGTTTTAACTTACCTCTCGCACTGGCTCCTTGTCTATCAATAACATTCGGGCAGGAACCCTTATTTCCTCTCCTTGACACCATGTTTGGATAATGTTCTAGAATTGTATCATTTATGTAGGCTTTGGATAATTGCAATATCATCCCTTTTTCATTTTTTCACATTCTTTCTTCACCATTCCATAATTACTAGAACCACTTAATTCTGGCCTAATGCCACATCATTCGATATTCCCCCCTTTAGGGGAGTACTAAGAGTTGGAGCTACGACAGCCTGCCTATATATGTTTTTCCACTTCATCTTTGGCGTCCTTTCACATTATCAGTGGCCCCTACTCGCCTTGTGGTATTCCTTATGTTCCCAAGGATAACAAAATTCCTTACTCGCGATGGTGACACTTAGTGTAACTGGCACATACAGTCCCTTAAACTTAACTTTGCTAACATTGCTTGATTTAGGGAAGCGTCTTCCTGAGTGACCATTCTCTGAATTCATCATGGATCTTCTTCTGTTGTCTATTCTATTATCACTGGAATGCAATCTAAAATTCTCATGATGCTAACAATTATCAAATCACCCAATTCGTAATACATTATTATTTTGTCTTGTTCTCAAGTCCATACTGGTTTCTATTACTCTGTAAACTTTTCCTTTTGGTGGTCACGTTGAAGTCACAAACTTACTTCTGGAAATAAAGATATGATTTTACGGCCTATACTCTTTTGTTGTCTCAAGGCCTGTCACCCCTCGTCCCTTCCTTCACCTGATTATAGACTTTGTAATACTGTCATTTTTTCCTATTTTTGTCATCCATGTATCACACATTATACATAATTCTTCCTTATCTCTTTTCTTGTTTCCCTACTAATATTTCTTCCTATTACTTTCTTTTGAAACCTTCAACAAGACATTCTTTTGTTTTTAACTCCCCTTGCTTCATCCATTTGCTCTTCAGGTTGCGAAACAATCTCTCTCTACTAGGGACTGGAGCCATACTAAGGTAATATTATCCCTTCAAGGCTTCCAGTTACTACCTTTATAGTCCTCATATCTAGATGTACTATTTTAGAGTGCACTATTTGGATGTCTCATAAAGATATCCATTAGCACATTTGCAATATCCTTAGAAATGTCAATTGGTGCAAACAATCCATCCATCATTTTGGGTTACTCTAACCCCAACCGGATCATAATATCACGTCGTCGTTTTATACTACTTATGTTAACCCCCATATGGCATATCTGGAATGGGTGTGACCAATTGTACATACGTCTTTTACTATTGAAGGTAACTCAAAATGTTTATATCTCTGCCTGAGTTGAAAATCCCGATAATATTCATTAACTGGGTATCTCGTACCCTTTTTCACCTTGCTTCAGTTACTTGCTGGAACTTATGTCTACCTTCCAAATCCTTTTTTTCCTTTTTTTATCGCAAGAGTGGAAAAGGAATTATTGTCTTAGGAATCCTTATCAAGAAGCTTACACATCTTAGTATACACATGATTTTCTGAATACCTCATATTCATCCATCATAAGCATGATGCAAAAATTGAGTTCCTCTGACTCAACTCTTCCACAACTATATCTCTTTCTAGTCATCTTTTTAAATGTAGGTATTGTCATACTATAAGTAAGATGGTGTTTAGGAAATTGCGTTCTTACAACTGAGCTCTACCACCCGATCTAGAGTAGGAAGACAAAGTAACAGTCCTAAATTCCATGTAGCCTCCTGCTTATAAGCGTGGTGCACGACACACCCATAAACAAGACTCTACTAGACACGGCTTGTTGACTCCCTGGGATAGAACTGCTCTAATACCACTTTTGTCATGACCCAATGATGGGCCGCGACAGGCACCTGGTACCTTACTCAACCGAGTACAAACATAATATATCTTTTCATGTCATAATACCGTAGATAACTGAGACGGAAGGCTGTCGTGAGATAATTAGAATACAACATGTGATACCAAGTTATACATAAAACATACGGGCCTATAAAACAAAAATAACCACTCCTATACTGAACATAGGCCGACAAGGCCATACAATCTTTTACGTACACGACATCTGTCTACAAGCCCTCTAAGAATACATAAGTTTCATAAAGGTCGGGACAGGGTTCTGCCATACCAAACAATACACGTCTAAATCATACTAACCAAACAAGCAACTCCGAGGAAAATGGAGCGTAACAACATCTTTTGCTGAGCTGATAGCCTACTTGGAGGGCTCTCGACCTGTCTATCGGGACCTACATGCATGAAACGCAGCGTGCCCATGTAAGGACCCGTCAAATTCTTAACCCAAAACTCGGGGTTTTGACCTTTTTGGATTGGACAGTACCCTTCGGACTTAGAAGAAAAGGTTCACAAAAGAGTGCATATCTGCGGCCCATTATGCGGTTGCATAATCACTATGCGGACCGCGTAATGGCCGCAGAGTGAATCAGAAAACTGGCCAACTTTGAAGCCAATTATGCAGCCTAAAATCCAATCGCATAATTAATATGCGGGCCACATAATCCATCGCATATCTGCCTTGGAGTTTTGCGTGGGGAGTTTTGCAGCGCATTATGTGACCGTAAAATGGGTATGTGGGCCGCATAATGGTTACATACCCTATCAGAAAATTTACTCCCCTGAGGCCATTTCTACAGCAGCTTTACGGACCGCATACTCATTTTGCGGTCGCATATGCGAATGAGACCACATATCTGTGCCGGGGCACCCTATTTTCTTATTTTTAAACCCGACCCCAGACCAATATAAAACACATCCCCCACCATTTTGAACCATTCTCCTGATAATTTAGAGTGAGAAAAGAGAGGGTTCTAGAGAGAAGGTCCCAATTCCTTCAAATTGATGTTCCATCACCACTAAAAGCTTGGAACTAATCAAATAGGATACCAATTTCTTCACTCTAAGAGGTAATTTTCTACCACACAACCTTTTAAATTCCATGATTAGCTAAACGGGCCATTAGTAAGGTAGTCCAAGGAGATAAGGATAGGGAGCTTGCATGCATGACCCTCTAAACTATGTGTGGGAAAGTAAAACCAAAGATAGAAAGAAATGGGGGATGGGACCTTAGAAAACTCATAATTATAGGAGTAATGCTCAAGTGAGCTGGGGCTATGATCCAATTCCTAATTACAATTTGATTGTGCTATTTTGTCAAATAGGTTCAATGACCTAAAGGATTCCGGAAATTGTCGTAAGAATTAGGGATAAGACCCAGTCGAGGTATGTATAGCTAAATCTAATCTTTGTAGAATCACCTCGTTTGTGTCCGAATAGGTGGTATGAGTCCCTTACTTGATCACACATGAATTGATTGTTTTAATGTGTTGAGTCGAAAGATTTCTGTTTCTTAATTGTTCTAGGTGACTACCATGTCACCATGCTACTTGAAAATGCGAATTGTGACCCTATGTGCCCCTTCTATTATGTGTGCAATTCATTATATGTTGGTTCTCGTTAATATGAAAGATGATTCTATTGAACAGATAACAAGAGGAATCAGACTCGAATTGTAAAACGTCCATGTGTCAAGAACTATGTGATAAATGGTTGAAATGAAAGGTGAACTGGGTAAATAAATGAAATGTTGATGTCCCAAAGTGAGATGGCTTAGCCAATCGGGCCGAGATCGGACGCCATGCTGTTGTAACGACCTGGCCAGTCATTCTATGAGATTAGTCCAGTTTCCCATGTTTCAGATCTTTTATGTGCTAGTTAACCTAATTATGGTGTGTTGGGTCGGTTGGTTCGGGTTCAGGGTGGTCGTGGTGAGAACTCAGAAACTTAGTCTCGTAAATTGGCTTAATAATTGAAACAATAAATTGGGAGTTGACTTACTGATTAACGACCTCATAATGTAGATTTTATCGTTCGAACAGATTCGCTATGTGATTTAGGGATTAGGAGTGTGTTCGAAATGTTGTTTTGAAGTCCGGTGTAGAATTAGGCTTGAATTGGCAAAAGATAGTTTTTGGCGATTTCCGGTCAACAGTGGAAAATAGGCTATCGGGGTCAGAATGGAATGCTGGGAGTAGGAGCAGGTTTGTAATGTCATTTTGGACATATGTGCAAATTATTAGGATAATCAGACGTGTTTTTGGTAGTTTCGGCACCGTAGATGATTTTTAGAAGTTATAGGAATCTTAGGCTTGAATCATGAGTTGAATTGGTGTTTCGATGTCATTTTGGGCGTTCCGAGGGTTCGACTAAGTCCGGATGATCATTTCTGACTTGTTGGTACTTTTGGTTGAGGCCCCGAGGGGCTCAGAGTGTTTTTGGATAGTCATCGGAAGGTTGAAGTTGGGAATTTGCAGCAGAAAAACTGCTGGTGGAATGTTTCTGGTGTGGCTGCAGGTGCGGATTTTTGGTATGTTGAAGGAGGTCGCAGGTGCGGGACTTGGGTCACACCTGCGGAGTCGCAGGTGCGAAGAAGAAGTCGCAGGTACGGAAAATGGTACTTTAAGATGGATGCGCATGTGCGCACCTGGGACCGCAGGTGCGAGCAATTGGCCGCAGGTGTGGAAATCCCTGAGCAGATCATATAAAAAGGGTCTTTAGCAATTATTTGTCTTTGTTTCACCATTTTCATGCGGATTTGATGATTTGGAGAGGGTTTTGAAGGAGGAAATCAAGAGGACTTTGTTGAGGTATGATATTTGAACCTAAAACTCGTTTCGATGTGATTTTTGGACTGAAATTTAGGGGAAAATCAGTGTGTAAATTGGGGGTTAGGGCTTGGATAATTGGAAACTTTGATTGAGTAATTGAAGGGGAAATTATGGTCAGATGTCGATGCATTTTATATATATATAATCGGGAAAGGATGAGTATTCTTGTGATGCAGTTTTTATAGAATTTCGAGACGTGGGCTCGAGGGTCGAGTTTGACCGATTTCGGGAATTGTGCCTAAGTTTGATAACTAGCATATTTTGATGATATTGATCTGATTTTGATAGACTCGGAGCATTTGGGAGCCGATTCGAGAGGCAAGAGCATCACGGATTAGTATTTGGGCCAGTTTGAGGTAAGTAACGATTGTAACTCTAGAACTGAGGGTATCAAAACCCCGGTATTTCACTTTGTTTTGGAAAATAAGGTGACGCACATGCTAGGTGACGAGCGTGTTGGCGTGCACCGGTAGGGATTGTGACTTGGTCCGTCCCGTGGTGACTTTTATGCCGCGTATTTGATTTGAAATCATAAGATATCCTGTATTTTTTTGAGGTTTATATTATATTATGGGCAGTATGCCACGTTTGGGGCCTTGTGTCGATATGTTTAGACCCCCAGGGGTATTTTTACACTATTCTCACAATACTTTTCATAGAAAATTTTTGAACTCAGTCATGTTGATTACTTGTTGCTATATCACTGTTATCACAAAATTTTAGAATACTGTGAGGAATTTAGGGCTGAGTCTGTAAAGACCCGTAAAATTTCTATGTCTAAAATAATGCCCGAATAGGTCCCTATGCTGTTATAACTGTAAAAATTCTTAAAACGGTCCTATTTTGAATAAAAATATCCCAGAACTTGAAAAATTAAATTATCCAAAAATTGTGCGTTATGCAACGCACTATGTGATTGCATAACAGGTATGCAGACCTCATAGTGGTCGCATACATGGACAGTAGCCTGTCCAAATTGAGGACAACTATGCGGCCCAGAATGCGATCGCATTTTGGGTATGCGGACCGCATAGTTGTCGCATTATTGCCCCATGGTTCTTGCGAGGGAGGTTATGCGATGCACTATGCAATCGCATAACAGGTATGCGGACCGCATAGTGGTCGCATACCTGGTCAGTGTAGTTCCCATTTTCGCTCAGTTGAAGGCCAACTATGCGACAGGAATACAGACAGCATAGGAGGAATGTGATAGCATTCCTCACCGCATCTCTGTGTCGGGGTTCCTATTTTCTAAATTTTAAACCCGACCCCCTGTTTTATAAAACACCCCTTCCCTTCATTTTTAACAAATTTCTGACAAAAAATAGAGAGAGAAGAATAGAGTTCTTCAGAGAGAAGGTTTCAACATCATCCAATTTGGTTTTCCAAAATCACTCAAGCCCGGAAATTATCAAGTTATTGTCATCTTCTTCACTGAAAGAGGTAAGTCTTCACCCTATTTCCCCAATTTTCCAGATTTTGTGTAAGAATAAAATACATATAGGTTGGGTCTTGAAAATAAAAAGTGAAATAGGCCATGCATGTGGGACTAAGTTGTAGTATGTGATATTAAAGAACCAATTTGGGTAGTTCATGTTAAATTTTGGGTGAGGGAAGAAGAAATTGCCATTTTTAAACCTTCTAGTCTACTTCACATGTTAGGTGTTTGATGAAATTCCTAAGAGAGTTAATCCATGGGTAATCTTCCTAATTAATAGTTTATTTTCACTATCTCGTTATAAATTGTTATTGCTAGAGGTGTTGGTGTATGGTATAACTTAAGGAAAAGCTCTTTGAGGTATGTATGGATAACTTTAATCTTCGTAGAGCCACCTTGTTTGTATCCAAGCATTGGATATGAGTTTTTTGCTGAGTATATGTGAATTGATTGCCCGATTTTGTTGAGGCGTGAGATTGCATTCTCCGATTTGTCTTAGTCTATTGTGATAATTGACATTGTGAAAGGTGACTTCTATGTGATTACTTTAACATGTGCAAGGTTCGTTAAACGCTTGAGTATGTTGGTATAAAAGAATGATGACAAACCCAACTGTGTAAATGTATCTAAGTGATAAGGGCTATCTAACAAGTGAAGAAGGGGAATTGTGAATTGATCTAATTGAACTAAATGATCATGGAAATATCGTATATGACTCATTGTCGGCAAGGTTTATTGGGGATTAACTTCATATGGATTGTTGGTTGTAATGAATTTATATTCTCGTTGATGAATACCTTTGTGGTTGAATTAATGGATGATAAAGACTATTGCGAACACATGATTGTTTGGGTGTTATGAAATCGTACTCTTGATGATATGAAGCCCTGTGATGGAATTGTGGGATGTTATTGTTTGCTATGAAATGTGATGGTCTGGTGGGATCGGGTTGGACGCCGCAACATAATGTAATAAAGCTGAAATGTGATTGTGTTGAAATTAGAATCTGTAAGGCTCTCAATTGTACTTGTTGCTATATCACTGTGCACTATGTGTTGGTTCCTTTTACTACTTTCTATCTGTGCATTTCTTGATTTTACTTCGAGTAAAGTTTGCACATATATGCTAGTACTATTCCACAGTACTAACGTCCCTTTTGCCGGGGACGCTACATCTTGTATATGGATGTAGGTGGGTCCATAGCAGGTAGCTCAGTTCGCCGTTAGTGGTGCCTCATCCTCATCTTTCAGCAAGGACTGGAAAGCCCCACTTCCTCCCAGGACCGTGTGTAACTCATACCATCTCTTTTGAGTCTATTATATTATGTAAGGTATAGTCGGGGCCTTGTTGTCGGCAAAGTATTGTATAAATTCCTAGTATTCGTAGAGGCTCCGTAGACATGATGTGGGTGTATATATGTATTTTGGGGAGTCACTGTACGTATTCATAAATCGTGGTATGTATTGGAAAGTTATGTATGTATTGTGTATGCTTTGGGAATCAAATGTTGAAATGCTAAAAGAGAAATGAACTTAAGTTTGTAAATGCACGCTTAAACCATAAGTTGTTATTTCATATGGATTATGGTGCATTATATATACGGCGGAAACGCGTTGGGTAGGAAAGGCAATCCAGGTCTGCTTGACCGGGTTCACCCGGTTAAGTGCCGGTCTCATCCTTCAGTATTGGGGCGTGACAAACTTGGTACCAGAACCTAAGGTTTTAAAAGTGTCCTAGGATGTCTCGAAGTCGTGTCTAGTAGAGCCCTTCTTATCGGTGTGTTTTCGACCACATCTATAATTAGGGGGCTGCATGGACATTTAGGAAAGTACCCTTTTATTGCTATTCTATATTGTGTGATGTGGTGGAAGGTGGGGTTGTCTATCTCTAACTCGTGCATTGTTCCAATTTTCAGTAAATGGCACCCAAAAAGAAATCTAGACTCGGCCTAGAGGCCAATGCCACCCCAGGAGTGGGTGTGAATCCTTTATTTGATGGGCGGGTGAGAATGATTCCCCGACCCATAATCTGCCTGAATCTTCCATCCCAGGCCAGGATATTCCTACTCCTGCTCCAGTGGAGGGTGCTACAGTCCCTCCCGCTGATGTTCCTGATCTTTCTTCAGTCCCACCTTTCGGTCCCGGTATTTCTGCTCGGGATCTCAGGGGAGCTATTCAGATGTTGACTCAGCTAGTGGCCTCCCAGTCCCAAAGATCGCATGCTGCCCCTGCATCCTCTAGCGAGCAAGGTGATTCTTCGGGTTCCAGGGTCAACCAGTTTCTGCGGTTAGCCCCTCCAGAATTCACAGGCACCGACCAAGAGGCTGACCCTCAGGAGTTCATTGATGAGATGTACGAAACCCTCTGAGTTATGAGGGCTACTAAGACTTAGGGGGTTGATTTGGCTTCCTATCGTCTGAAGGGAACAACATATTCGTGGTTTGAAATGTGGAGAGTTCCCATGGAGAAGGGAGCCCTCCGGCAAAGTGGGATGAGTTTGTTGATGCTTTTATGGATCATTTCTTGCCTGCCGAGATTATGGCAGCCCGTGCTACAGAGTTTGAGGCGCTCAAGCAGAGCAACATAGGTGTGTGGGAGTATCATATGTAGTTTGTGCGCTTGTCCAAATATGTTGTTCACATAATGCCGACTATGGAGGCCAGAGTTCGACGGTTTATTCGGGGCCTTTGTCCCTTGGTTGTTAATAAAGCTGCTACAGCTGCCTTGCATTCGGATATGAATTACGGGAAAATAGTGGGATTCGCCCAGGCTACGGAGGCTCGGAAATTTATAATAAGGATGGAGAGAGAGAGCAGTAGTAGGGCCCGTTAAGCGGGAAACCCTGGGAGCTCATTTGGAGGTGTGAGATCAGCCCTTGGGAGAGGATCATCAGGGTCATCTCAGTCATATGCTCAGTCCTCAGCCAGTGTGCCTCCATCAGGGCACAATTATCAGCAGGGAGGTCATTTTAGACCCGATTTAGATAGCAGGAGGTTATAACAGGGCGCGGTACAGTTAGGGGTGGAGCACGGGGTCTAGGGGGACCAAGTCGGTTCTATGCTTTGAGTGGTCGCCAGAATGCGGAGGCTTCCCCAGATGTGGTCACAGGTATCCTGACTGTTCAGTCACATGGTGTTTATTCTCTTATTGATCCCGGGTCTTCTTTGTCATATGTTACTCCATGTATTGCTTCAAGTTTTGGGATAGAACCCGAACAACTTCACGAGCAGTTCGCTGTGTCGATTCCGGTTAGAGATTTTATTGCGGCCGTGCGAATCTATAGAAATTGTTTGTCACGGTGCATGGTCGGGATACCACGGCCGATCTTATTGAGTTAGGAATGGTAGATTTTGATGTAATTATGGGTATGGATTGGCTCTATTCGTGTTTTGCTAAACTCGATTGCCGAACCTGAATTATGGGGCTCGAGTTTCCTAATGAATCAGTTATCAAGTGGGAGGGGAATAATGTTGCGCCAAGAGGTAGATTCATTTCCTACCTTAAGGCCTCAAAGATTATCAAGAAAGGGTGCATCTATCATTTGGTTCGGGTTGCGGACGCCACCTCAGAGGTGCCTGCCCCCAATTCCGTTCCGGTTGTGAACGAGTTTCTTGAAGTGTTTCCGGACGAGCTTCCTGGGATTCCACCAGATAGGGAGATCGATTTTGGGATTGATGTAATTGCCATAATATCTATTCCACCTTATAGGATGGTGGCAGCAGAATTAAGGGAGTTGAAAGAAAAATTAGAAAAAAGTTTCATTCGGCCCAGTGTATCGCCTTGGGGCGCACCGGTTCTTTTTGTCAGAAAAAAAGACGGATCGCTTCGGATGTGTATTGATTATCGGCAGCTCAACAAGGTCACCATCAAGAATAAGTATCCATTCCCTCGGATAGATGACTTGTTCGACCAGTTGCAAGGTGCTAAGTTCTTCTCAAATATTGATTTGCGGTCCGGGTATCATTAGTTAAAAATCAGGGAGCAGGATATTCCTAAGACTGCCTTCAGGGCTCGATATGGCCACTTTGAATTTATGGTAATGTCTTTTGGGCTAACCAACACCCCAGCAGCTTTTATGAACCTTATGAATCGGGTTTTCAAACCGTTTCCTGACTTCTTTGTGATTGTCTTCATTGACGATATTCTTGTTTATTCGCAGAGTCAGGAGGATCATGCTAATCACCTCAGGGCAGTTCTGTAGACTCTTCATCAGCACCAATTGTATGCAAAGTTTTCAAAATGTGAGTTTTGGCTAGAATCAGTCACCTTTTTGGGCCATGTTGTTTCCAGGGAAGGGATTCGGGTTGATCCCCATAAGATTGCATTGGTAAAGGATTGGCCTAGGCCAACGACCCCGACAGAGATTAGTAGTTTCTTGGGCCTAGCTGGGTATTATCGGAGGTTCGTGGAGGGATTCTCTACTCTTACCTCCCCATTGACTAAGCTGACACATAAAGCAGTTAAGTTTCAGTAGTCCGATGCATGTGAAAAGAGTTTTCAGGAATTAAAGTCCAGATTAACTTCGACACCAGTGTTGACCTAGCCAGGAGGTTCAGAGGGGTTTGTGGTTTATTGTGATGCTTCAAGGGTTGGTTTGGGGTGTGTGTTGATGAAATGTAGTAAAGTCATAGCATATGCTTCAAGGCAGCTCAAGAATCACAAGAAGAATTATCTGACGCATGATTTAGAGCTCGCGGCGGTTGTATTTGCATAAAATATCTGGCGGCATTATCTTTATGGGGTCCATGTGGACGTGTTCACGGACCACAAGAGTCTTCAGTATTTATTCAAGAAGAAGGAGTTGAACTTAAGGCAGCGGAGGTGGTTAGAATTGCTGAAGGACTATGATATGAATATTTTGTACCACCCAAGGAAGGCGAATGTGGTAGCCGACGCTCTTCGTCAGAAATCCATGGGTAGACTGGCACATTTGGAAGCCAGACAGAGGCTTTTGGCTCGGGAAGTTCATCAGTTGGCTAGTCTGGGGGTCTATCTTTCGACCTCAGACAAACGGGATGTCGTGGTGCACAATGGAGCAGAATCATCGCTTGTAGCTGAAGTCAATGGAAAGCAATTTAGGGATCTGGCTTTGGCACAATTGAGGGAAGCAATTTTGAATCACAAGACTTCAGCATTCTCACTCGGCAATGATGACGGTGTCCGGCGGTGTCAAGAGAGGTTATGTGTTCCAAATGTGGATAATCTCCAGGAAAGGGTGATGGCAGAGGCTCATAATTCCAGGCATTCCTTACACCCAGGTTCTACAAAAATGTATCACGATCTCAAGGAAATTTATTGGTGGAATGGTATGAAGAAGGGTGTGGCGGACTTTGTGGCTAAGTGTTCGAATTGTCAGCAAGTGAAAGCCGAGCATCAGAGGCCCGGTGGATTGATGTAGCTTATGGAAATAACAATGTGGAAATGGGATATGATCAATATGTAATTTGTGGTGGGGTTACCTCGCACTCCATGTAGGTTCGACTCGATTTGGGTGATAGTGGATCGACTCACGAAGTCGGTGCATTTCTTGCCAGTCATGTCCATTGATACTGCAGAACAGTACGCTCAGTTGTATATCAAGGAAATAGTCAGGCTCCATGGCACTCCAGTATCAATTATCTCGGATCGAGGGACCCAGTTCACAGCTAACTTCTGGAAGAAATTTCATTAAGGTTTGGGTACTCAGGTAAATCTCAGCACCGCATTCCATCCACAAACTGATGGGCAGGCAGAGTGGCCTATTCAGATGCTTAAAGATATGTTGCGGAATTGTGTATTAGATTTCAAGGGTAGCTGGGATGAACACTTGCCGCTTATAGAATTTTCTTATAATACCAGTTTCCATGCTAGTATTCAGGTGGCCCCATTTGAGGCATTGTACGGAAGGAGGTGTAGGTCTCTGATCGGGTGGTTTGAGGTTGGTGAGGTAGAATTGTTAGGACCAGACCTTGTGCACCAATCTATGGAAAAAGTTAGAGTCATTCAGGAGAGTACGAAAACGTCTCAGAGTCGTCAGAAATCCTATGCGGACGTTCGTCGTAGAGAACTGAAATTCCAAGTAGATGATTGGGTATTCTTGAAGGTGTCTCCCATGAAGGGAGTAATGTTGTTTGGAAAAAAGGGGAAATTGAGCCCATGATATGTCGGGCCATATAGGATTGCTCAAAGGATAGGACAGGTGGCTTATAGGATGGAATTTCCCCCGGAGATGTCATTAGTGCACCCGTTGTTCCATGTGTCTATATTTAAGAAAGTGGTTGGAGATACATCAGCCATCGTGCTAGTTGAGACTATTGAGGTTAATGAAGAATTATCGTATGAAGAGGTTCCGGTTTCTATTCTTGATAGGCAAGTCCGTAGATTGAGGAACAAAGAAATCGCTTCCGTTAAAGTGTTGTGGCGAAGTCAGCAAGTTAAGGAAGCCACGTGGGAAGCGGTAAACGAAATGAAAGAAAAATATCCCTATTTGTTTGAATAAGTCTAGTAGTGATCGTGCAAACTGTCATCTCTAAGAAAATTATATGTTATGTTATGTTTTGTGCAAAAGCACCCCATTTTCCCCTAATTTCCTATTATTCTAACTTCTCAAGTTGTGCCATAATTGTGTATGCTATGATTATCTAAGTAATGTGCAACAACTTGGAGTAAATGAAATTATGTTAAATTCATGTGATTGTTAGATGATTAATTGAAGTGTAGATTAGTAATGGTTAATGGAAGAGTAGATTGGTAATGATTAATTGAAGTGTATATGGCATGTTGAAGTAATTGAATTATATGGGACTTGTCGAGGTGACCAAATTATGTGCAAGGCCATGAAGTAACTATTTATGTGTGGAATTGGTTAAGAAACATGTGTTTCGGGGGCTCTCTGGAAGGTAGATAGGCCTAATTACAGAGGAACCTCTCGCGAAATTTTCAGAAAATATCGGAGTTAGAAAAAAATTGGGGGTTGGTATATTGTGTTTTCAAAACCAAATGATTTCCCGATCCTCATTCTAGGACGAATGATTTTAAGTAGGGGAGGATGTAAAAACCCGTAAAATTTCTTGGTCTAAAATAATATCCGAATAGGTCCCTGTGCTGTTATAACTGTAGAAATTCTTAAAACGGTCCTATTTTGAGTAAAAACTATCCCAGAACATAAAAAATTAAATTTTCCAGAAATTACGCGTTATGCGACGCACTATGTGATTGCATAACAAGTATGCGGATCTCATAGTGGTCGCATACTTGGACAGTAGCCTGTCCAAATTTAGGACAACTATGCGGCCCGGAATGCGATCGCATTTTGGGTATGCGGACCACATAGTTGTCGCATTCTTGCCCCATGGTTTATGCGAGGGAGGTTATGCGACACATTATGCGATCGCATAACAGGTATGCGGACCCCATAGTGGTCGCATACCTAGTCAGTGTGGTTCCCATTTTGGCCCAGTTGAAGGCCAACTATCTGACAGGAATGCTGACCGCATAGCAGGAATACGATCGCATTCCTGACCGTATCTCTGTGTCGGGGTTCCTATTTTATAAATTTTAAACCCGACCCCCTGTTTTATAAAACACCCATTCCCTTCATTTTTAACGGATTTCTGACCAAAAATAGAGAGAAAAGAAGAGAGTTCTTGAGAGAGAAGGTTTCAACATCATCCAATTTGGTTTTCCAAAATCACTCAAGCCCGGAAATTATCAAGTTACTGTCACCTTCTTCACACAGAGAGGTCAGTCTTCACCCTATTTCCCCAATTTCTCAGATTTTGTATAAGGATAAAACACACATAGGTTGGGTCTTGAAAATAAAAAGTGAAATAGGGCATGCATGTGGGATTAAGTTGTAGTATGTGATATTAAAGAACCAATTTTGGTAGTTAATGTTAAAATTTGGGTTAGGGAAGAAGAAATTTCCATTTTTAAACCTTGTATTCTACTTCACATGTTAGGTGTTTGATGAAATTCCTAAGGGAGTTACTCCATGGGTAATCTTCCTAATTATTAACCTATTTCCGCTATCTCATTTTAGATTGTTATTGCTAGAGATGTTGGTGTATGGTATATCTTAAGGAAAAGCTCTTTGACGTATGTATGGCTAAATTTAATCTTCGTAGAGTCACCCTGTTGGTATCTAAGCATTCTGTATGAGTTTCTTGCTGAGTATATGTGAATTGATTGCCCGGTTTTGTTGAGGTGTGAGATTGCATTCTCTGATTTGTCTTAGACGATTATCGTGATATTTAAGATTGTGAAAGGTGACTTCTATGTGATTACTTTAACATGTGCAAGGTTCGATAAATGCTTGAGTATGTTGGTATGAAAGAATGATGACAAACCCAAATGTGTAAATGTATCTAAGTGATAAGGGCTATGTAACAAGTGATGAAGGGGAATTGTGAATTGATCTAATTGAACTAAATGACCATGGAAATATCATATATTACTCATTGTCGGCAAGGTTTATTGTGGCTTATCTGCATATGGATTGTTGGTTGTAATGAATTTATGTTTTTCTTGATGAATAACTTTGTGGTTGAATTAATGGATGATAAAGACTATTTGGGTGTTATGAAATTGTACTCTTGATGATATGAAGCTCTGTGATTGAATTGTAGGCTATTAGTGTTTGCTATGAAATGTGATGGTCTGGTGGGATCGGGTTGCATGCCATAACACGAAGTAATAAGGGTGGAGAGGTAACAAGGGTGAAGTGTAATATTGTATGGTGGGATCGTGTTGCACGCTGCAACACGAAGTAATAAGGGTGGAGATGTAACAAGGGTGGAGTGTAAAATGTAAGGTGGGATGGGGTTTCACGCCGCAACAAGAAATGTAAGGTGGGATCGGGTTGCAAGCCGCAACAGAATGTAATAAAGCTGAAATGTGATTGTGTTGAAATTAGAATATGTAAGGCTCTCAATTGTACTTATTGCTATATCATTTTGCACTATGTGTTGGTTCCTTTAACTGCTTTCTATCTGTGCATTTCTTGATTTTACTTTGAGTAAAGTTTGCTCATACATGCTAGTACTATTCCACATTACTAACGTCCCTTTTGCAGGGGCCGCTACATCTTTTATAGGGATGTAGGTGGGTCCATAGCAGGTAGCTTAGTTCGCCGTTAGCTGTGCCTCCTCCTCATCTTTCAGCAAGTACTGGTGAGCCCCACTTCCTACCGGGGCCGTGTGTAATTCATGCCATCTCTTTTGAGTCTATTATGTATTGTAAGGTATAACCAGGGCCTTGTTGCCGGCAAAGTATTGTTTAAATTCCTAGTATTAATAGAGGCTCCGTAGACATGATGTGGGTGTATATATGTATTTTGGATAGTCACTGTACGTATTCGGAAATCGTGGTCCGTATTGGAAAGTTATGTATGTATTGTGTATGCTTTGAGAATCAAATTGTTGAAATGCTAAAAGAGAAATGAACTTAAGTTTGTAAATCCACGCCTAAATCCTAAATTGTTATTTCATATGGAATATGGTGCATTGTATATACCGGGGAAACGCATTGGGTAGGAAAGGCAATCTAGGTCCGCTTGACCGGGTTCACCCGGTTAGGTGTCGGTCTCGTCCCTCGATTTTGGGGCGTGACAAAATCCTGTGATGTTGAGATGAATTGCTCGAGTGGCTTGAGAGGATGACTGAGTGAGGCCGAGAGCCGAGTTTGTGAGCATAATTATGGATCGGGCTGCACCGCCGCAGCAATATAGCACTTGGGCTGTAGGATCCCCTCTAGGTAGTCTGTACATCCCCAGTGAGCACACTCAACTATTATTTGGATCGGGCTTCACATCGCAACATATATATATATATATATATATATATATATATATATATATATTATTTGGATCGGACTGCACACCACATCATATGTTATGTGGATCAGACTATACGTCGTAGCAATTTGTGTGGATACATGATACATGTTGAGTGAGAGTGTTGAGTATGAGCATTGAGTACTGATAGAGGAGTCACGAGTGACTGAGAGACATTATGTATGAGTGATATTGTGCCCGAGAGGCTATAAGTTGTGAGATCGTTGTTTTTCACTGATTTTACACTGAGTCTCTTTAATAGATGTCGAGTTGATGTTTATGCAAGTTTAGAAGGGGAACTGGAGTTTGTGAAGTATTTTCTAAATGTAGTCTTTTGATTACTCTATTTCTTTTCACTAGCACATGTTTTTATGAAACTACCACTTGTAAATTCTCTTCACTGCACTGAATTTTTTAGTTACTTTGGTTGCTTACTGAGTTGGCGTACTCACGTTACTCCCTGCACCTTTGTGTGCAGATCCAGGTACCATATCTTGGCGTTAGCTGATTTCTCCTTTGCTCGAGGATAGAGGTAGTTGTTCGACGTCCCTAGCTGAACTTCTTTCCTTTCTTAGTTCGTAGATTTATCGTATTCTCCGGATTGTACTAGTAAGGGCATGTTATCAGATATTGTATTTATCTCTTTAGATGCTCATGACAGTTGTATCCGGATGTTGTGTTGTGGTTAGATTTAATTTTTGTGGTATTACTACTATTAATTATATATTTAATACAGTAACCTTTAATAAATTACTTTGACTTGCGATATGAATCGGACGGTTTTGTGAGTTACTCTCAGAGTTGGATGGCCTAGTTTCATGATAGGCGCCATCACGACCTACATTAATTTGGGGTCATGACAAGTTGGTATTAGAGCCTAGGTTACATAGGACTCAATGATTATGAGAAGGTTTAGCAGACTCTTGCGGATCAGTACGAAGACATCTGTTCTTATCTTCGATAGGCTACAGAACCCTTAGGAAAAATCTCAACTTTTTCAATTATGTCGTGCTATTTTATTGATTCTGGAAATCTAAACTTATGTTGTTTCATCTTCTCACAGATGGTGAGGACTCGTAGTACAAATCAGGGTGACCAGACATCAGCTAGACCAGTGAGAGGTCGAGGCCGTGGTAGAGGTAGGGGACCAGCCTGTGCAGCAGCGGGGGTAGCACCAGAGGGTCCATCTACTATTCAAGATCAGGTCCCCGCCGCAGATATTCCAGCGGGACAGGCTCAGGCACCGGTAGTGCCTATTGTTATTCTGGGTCTTCAGGAGACCCTGGCTCAGATCTTGACAGTATTTACTAGCCTTGCCCAGGCAGTCGCTGTATCTTCTACTGCTTCTACTTTCAGGCCGGGGGAGGCACTCAGACTCCAGCTGCCCGGACACCTGAGCAGGTTACTCAGGGCCTTCAAGCACCGGGGGCAGTTCCAGCCCAGCCGATTGCTCCAGTTCAGGACTTCGTGGTTCTAGCTATGCCAAATGATGAGCAACGTAGGCTGGAGAGATTTAGTAGGCTTCAGCCTCCGACATTTAGTGGTGCTGAGGGAAAGGATGCCCAGGGTTTTCTGGACAAATGTCAGAGGATGCTTTGTACTGCAGGGATACTGGAGACTGGTGGGGTCTCGTTTGCTACTTTTTAGTTTTCTGGGGTTGCGTTTACTTTGTAGGAGTGCTTCGATGGGCGTAGGCCTGTTGGTGCAGCACCCCTCACCTGGTAGCAGTTCTGCACTATCTTCTTGGAGAAGTATGTTCCCCAGTCTCACAGGGAGGAGCAGCGCAGGTAGTTTGAGCAACTGCGTCAGAGGGAGCTATCAATGACACAGTATGAGATGCGTTTTTCAAAGTTAGCTCGTGATGCCACCGAGTTGGTCCCTACTGATAGGGAGAGGATTAGGAGGTCTGTGGATGGCCTCACTTATAAGCTCCACATTTTGATGACCTGGGAGAGGGTATCAGGTGCTACCTTCAAGCAGGTTGTTGATATTGCTCGAGATATTGAGGCAGTTCGCTGCTAGGACCGAGAGGACAGGGAGGCCAAGAGGCCTCGTGGATCTGGTAGTTCTAGTGGTGCTCCTTCCAGAGGACAATTTTAGCATGGTAGAGGCCGTTCATTCAGTTCTCCTCAGCCAGTCCTCCCAGCCTATAGTGGTGCATCTCCGGTGCATGGTCCCCACAATTCTGAGCCGTGTCGTTTTTCCTTCAGTGCCCTTCCAGCCCATAGTGCATCTCGAGCACCATCAGTTCAGGGTTCCTCTATGCATGATTCTTCTAGTGGCCATTCTGGTGCTAGGGTTTTCTTTCAGTCCCTGTCTCCTGCATCAGGGAGTTGTTATGAGTGCGGAGAGTTCGGGCATATTAGGAGGCAGTGTCCATCTTAGTTAAGGAGCTAGCCCTCGACTTTTTCTCCAGTTACTTCGCCACCTACCCAGGCAGCAAGGGGTGGTAGTCAGTCAGCTAGAGGCCGCCCTAGAGGAGAGATCGAGCAGGTGGAGGTCAGACTCGTATATATGCGCTTCCCATTATCTGGATATGCCCTGTAAGTCTTTAGTTACGTCTGTACATGTTTCGACTCCGGTGGGCGATACTATTATTGTGGACCGTGAATATCGATTGTGTGTGGTATCTATTGGGGGTCTGAAGACGCGAGTGGACCTACTGTTACTCAGCATGGTTGATTTTAATGTGATATTAGGCATGAATTGGCTATCTCCGTAGCATGCCGTTCTTAATTGTCACACTAAGACCATGACCTTAGCTATACCATGATTTCCGAGGGTTTAGTGGAAAGGTTCTATTGAGTATATGCCTAGAAGGGTTATTTCTTACCTGAAGGGTCAGCGTATGGTTGAAAAGGGGTGTTTATCATATTTGGCTTTTGTGAAGGTTGTCAGTAGAGAAACTCCAGCTATTGATTCGGATCCTGTGGTCCGTGATTTTTTGGACATGTTTCCTGCAGACCTGACAGGGACATTGATTTTGGTATTAACTTTGTTCCAGGCACTCAGCCTATTTCTATTCCACCTTATCGTATGGCACCAGCGGAGTTGAAGGAACTAAAGGAGAAGCTGCAGGAACTCCTAGATAAGGGGTTCATTCGGCCTAGTGTGTCACCCTGGGGTGCTCCGATGTTTTTTGTAAAGAAGAATGATGGTTCTATGCATATGTGTATTGATTATCGGCAGTTGAACAAGGTTACGTTGAAGAACCGGTATCCTTTGGCTTGTATAGATGACTTGTTTGATCAGTTGCAGAGTTCCACGGTAGTTTCCAAGACTGACTTGCATTCTGGCTATCATCAATTGAAGATTCGGGGGCCCGACATCCCGAAGACTGCCTTCAGGACTACATATGGTCATTATGAGTTTCTTGTCATGTCATCCGGGCTAACCAATGCCCCAGCGGCCTTTGTACACTTGATGCACAGTGTGTTCCGTCCTTATCTTCACTCCTTCATCATCGTGTTTATTGAAGATATCTTGGTATATTCCCAATCTCGGAAGGATCATGAGCAGCATTTGAGGACTGTTCTTCAGACTCTGAGGGAGAAGAGGTTGTATGAAACATTTTCGAAGTGTGAGTTCTGGCTTGATTCAGTAGCTTTCATGGGGTACGTGGTGTCCAGTGAGGGTATTCACGTTGATCTGAAGAAGATAGAGGCGATGCAGAGCTGGCCTAGACCGTCATCATCTACCGAGATCCGCAATTTCCTTAATTTGGCAGGGTATTATCGCCGTTTTGCAGAGGGATTTTCATCTATTGCAGCACCTATGACCAGACTAACCTAGAAGGGTGCTCAGTTCAGGAGGATTAAGGAGTGTGAGGAGCAGAGCAACTTTTAGCACGGGATATTCAGGCTTCAGCGGGTCCATTGGTGATATTGGTCTTATTAGAGCCCCCGCGAGTATTGGCTTGTGTAGCCTCCATGTCTTCTCTTTATGATCAGATTAGAGCATGCCAGTACGATGACCCACACTTGCGCATTCTTCATGACAGGGTCCGACGGGGTGATGTCAGGGATGTGGTTATTAGTGATGATGGGCCATGAGGATGCAGGGCCGGATTTGCGTGCCCAATATCTGAGAGATCATTATTGGTGGAGACGGATGAAGAGAGATATTGTTGAGTTTGTAGCTCGGTGTCTCAACTGTCAGCAGGTCAAGTATGAGCACCAGAGACCCGGTGGATTACTTTAGAGCTTTGACATTCCGGGAGTAGAAGTGGGAGCGAATTACCATGGACTTTGTATTTGGACTCCCGGGGATTTCGAGGAGGTTTGATGCTAAATGGGTTATTGTGGATCGGCTGACCAAGTCTGTGCACTTCATTCCTGTTGGTACTACTTATTCTTCAAAGCGGTTAGCTGAGATTTATACCAGGGACATTGTCCGTTTGCATGGGGTTCCAATTTCTATCATTTCCGACAGAGGTACTCAATTCACATTTAAGCTTTGGAGGGCCGTGTATAGGGAGTTAGGTACTCAGGTCGAGTTGAGCACAGCGTTTCATCCTCAGACCGACGGGCAGTCAGAGTGAAATATTCAGATTCTGGAGAACATGTTGTGTGCGTGAGTCATTGGTTTTGGGGGTTCATGGGACTAGTTTCTGCCACTCGCGGAGTTTGCATATAAAAGTAGTTATCAGTCGAGTATCCAGATTGCTTCGTATGAGGCTTTATATGGTAAGAGGTGCAGATCTCCAGTTGGTTGGTTTGAGCCGGACGAGGCTAGGCTATTGGGCATAGACTTGGTTCTAGATGTGTTGGGTAAGGTGAGGTTGATTTGGGAGCGGCTTCGCACGGTGCAGTCTAGGCAGAAGAGTTATGCGGACCGGAAGGTCTGAGATGTGTCTTTCATGGAGGGAGAGAAGGTGTTGCTGAAGGTGTCACCATGAAAGGTGTTATGAGATTCGGGAAGAGGGGCAAGTTGAGCCCCCGCTTCATTAGGCCTTTTGAGGTGCTTCAGAGGATTGGAGAGGTGTCTTATAAACTTTCCTTGCCACACAACTTATCGGGTATTAATCTGGTCTTCCATGTTTTGATGCTCCGAAAGTATCTTGCTGACCCGTCTCATGTTTTGGAATTCAGCACGGTTCAGCTCGAGGGTGATGTGTCATATGAGGTAGAACCAGTGGCTATTTTGGGTCGTCAGGTCAAGAAGTTGAGGTCTAAGGATATAGCTTTATAGTAGGTTCAGTAGAGAGGACAGTTGGTAGAGGATGCTATCTGGGAGACCGAGCGGGAGATGCGGAGCAGATATCCTCACTTATTTGAGATTCCAGGTATTCTTCTTGACCCGTTCGAGGACGAACGTTTGTTTAAGAGGGGTAGGATGTAACGACCCGGCCGGTCGTTCCTTGAGATTAGCCCCATTTCCCTTGTTTCAGCTTTGTTATGTGTTAGTTAACCTAATTATGATGTGTTGGGTCGGTTCTTTCGTGTTCGGGGTGGTCGTGGTAAGAACTGATACACTTAGTCTCTTAAATTGGTTTAATAATTAGAAAAGTCAACTGGGAGTTGTCTTATTGGTAAACGACCTCGGAATGTATATTTTATGGTTCGGATAGCTTCCTTAGGTTATTTGGGGCTTATCATTGTGTTCGGAATTAGGTTTTGAAGTCCGGTATAGAATTAGGCTTGAATTGGTGAAAGTCAATTTTTGGCGATTTCCGGTCGGCACTGGAAAATAGGCTATCGGGGTCTGAATGGAATTCTGATAGTTGGAGCAGGTTAGTAGTGTCATTTTGGACGTTTGTGCAAATTTTCAGAATAATCTTACGTGTTTTGGGTAGTTTCGACATCGTAGATGATTTTCGGAAGTTTTAGGATTCTTAGGCTAGAATCATGTGTTGAATTGGTGTTTCGATGTCATTTTGGGTGTTCCGAGGGTTCGACTAAGTCCGAGTGATCATTTATGACTTGTTGGTACTTTTGTTTGAGACCCTGAGGGGCTCAAAGTGTTTTTCGATAGTCATCAGAAGGTTGAAGTTGGGAATTTGCAGCAGAAAAATTGTTGGTGGAATGTTTCTCGTGTGGCAGCAGCTGCGACGCCGCAGGTGCGGAGAGGCATGCGCAGGTGCATATTTTTGGCAGGTTGAAGGAGGTCGCATGTGAGACACTTGGGTCGCACCTGCGGAGTCGCAGGTTCGAAGAAGAAGTCGTAGGTGCGGAAAATTATACTTTAAGTTGGATGTGCAGGTGCGCACTTGGGACCGCAGGTCGGGTCCGCAAGTATGAGCAATTGGCCGTAGGTGCGGAAATCCCTGGGCAGATCATATAAGAAGGGTCATTAGCAATTTTTTGTCTTTCTTACACCATTTTCATGCGGGTTTGAAACTTTGGAGAGGGTTTTGAAGGAGGAAATCTAGAGGACTTTGGTGAGGTAAGATATTCGAACCTAAAACTCGTTTCTATGTGATTTTGGGACTGAAATAGGGTGAAATTAAGGGGAAAATCAGTGTGTAAATTGGGGGTTAGCGCTTAGATATTTGCAGACTTTGGTTGAGTAACTGGAGAGGAAATTGGGGTCGGATTTCGATGCATTTTATATGTATAGACTCGGGAAAGGAAGAGGATTCTTGTGATATGATTTTGATATAATTCCGAGATATGGGCCCTAGGGTTAGGTTTGGCTAATTTCGGGAATTGTGCCTAATGTTGATAATTTTTGAATGGGTTTCGTATCCTAGTATATTTTGATGATGTTAATCTGATTTTGATAGACTCAGAGCATTTTGGAGCCGATTCGAGAGGTAAGAGCATCGCAGATTAGTAGTTGGGCCGGTTTGAGGTAAGTAACGATTGTAACTCTAGATCTGAGGGTATGAAACCCCGGCATTTCACTTTGTTTTGGTAAATGAGGTGACGCACATGCTAGGTGACGAGCGTGTGGGCGTGCACCGGTAGGGTCTGTGACTTGGTCCATCTCATGACAACTTTTATGCCGCGTTTTTGATTTGAAATCATAAGATGTCCTGTTTTTTTTTTGAGATGTATATTATATTATGGGCATTATGCCACATTTGGGGCCTTGTGCCGGTCTGTTTAGACCCCCCAGGGGTATTTTTACACTATTCTCACACTATTTTTGATAGAAATCCTGTGATGTTGAGATGAGTTTCCCGAGTGGCTTGACGGGATGACTGAGTGAGGCTGAGAGCCGAACTCGTGAGGATTGTTATGGATCGGGCTGCACGCCGCAACATATATATATATATATATATATATATGGGATAAGCTGCACGCCGCATCAGTATAGCACTTGGGTTGTAGGAGCCTCTCCAAGAGTGTGTGCACCCCTAGTGAGCGTAGTGACTATTATTTGGATCGGGCTACACACCGCAACATATATATATATATTATTTGGATCGAGCTGCGCGCCGCAGCATATGTTATGTGGATCGGGATGCACGCCGCAACAATTTGGGTGGATACATGGTACCTGTTAAGTGAGAGTGATGAGTGTGAGCATTGAGTATTGATAGAGGAGTCACGAGTGACTAAGAGACCTTACATATAAGTGATATTGTGCCCGAGAGGCTATAATTTGTGAGATCATTGTTTTTCACTCATTTAACACCAAGTATCTTTAATAGACGTTGAGTTGATGTTTATGCAAGTTTAGAAGGGGAACTGGATTTCGTAAAGTATTTGGTAAATGTAGTCTTTTGATTACTTTTTTTTTTCACTGACACATGTTTTTATGAAACTATCACTTGTAAATGCTTGTCACTGCACTCAAGTCTTTAGTTACTTTGGTTGCTTACTGAGTTGGCGTACTCACGTTACTCCCTGCACCTTTGTGTGCATATCCAGGTAACAAATCTGAGCATTAGCGGATTTCTCCTTTGCTCGGAGTTTACTCGAGGATAGAGGTAGTTGTACGGTATTTCCAGTTGTCCTTCTTTCCTTTCTTTGTTCATAGATTTCTAGTAATCTCCGGATTGTACTAGTAAGGGCTTGTTATCGATGTTGTATTTATCTGTTTAGATGCTCATGACAGTTGTATCCGGGTGCTGGGTTGTGGTTAGATTTGATTTTTGTGGTATTACCGTTGTTAATTATATCTTTAAAACAGGAGCCTTAAATGAATTACTTTGACGTGCGATATTAATCAGACGGTTTTGTGAGTTACTCTCAGAGTTGGCTAGCCTAGTTTCATGATAGGCGCCATCACGACCTACATTGATTTGGGGTCGTTAAAGATGTACACATGGTGGCATTCCCATCGGAAATATGAATATAAATTATCATTTTGGTGATGTCTCACTTTGGATGGCTTAGCCAGTCGGGCCGAAACCAGACTCCGTGTAAAAAGGACTCAATGGAATTATAAATTGTGGCACTTGGCTTTAAAATACTATTAATCAAAAGGATGGGGGACGAAATAAGAAACTGTGTGACCCCTACTTGTGTTTTCTCTATTGTTGTAAACTGTTATTCGACTCTCGTGACTGTCTTCTTACCTGATTTACTATTATTCTATTTTGAGTAAAGTTTGTTCATACATACTAATACTATTCGATGGTACTAATGCCCCTTTTGACGGAGGTGCTACATTTTTTAATGGATGTAGGTGGCTCTGTAGCTGGTAGTGCTGATCGCAGGTAGTGGTGCCTTCTTCTTCTCCCCACAGCACTTTCGGTGAGCCCCGTTCCTTCCCGGGGTCGTGGGTAGAATATGTTGCTCCTCTTTTGTTTACATTACATTACATTTTGAGGCTACGTAGACACTTATGTGGGTCATGTATGCTTGGCGAGATGGTTATTGAATCAACTTGTAATTTTAACTCTCTCCGACTAAAATTGTAAATTGTATGCATATTTTGGAAGATTTAATTATGAAAACATGTATATAAGGGAGAATGGATTAGCGTCATGTCTATATGTTCATAACTGACCTCCCGCTAGCTTAACAAATGATGTTGTGATTCCTTTTGGTTTGTGAATGAGTCGGTTAGGAAAGGCTCAACAGGCTTTCTCGACCAGGTTCACTCGGTTGAGCGCCGGTCACGCGCCCCGAGGCTAGGGCATGAAAAACATGGTATCAGAGCATAAGGTTGTAAAAGTTTTCTAGGATGTCTCAGAGATGTGTCTAGTAGAGACCTTCTTATCGGTGTGTTGCCGACCACATTTATAATTAGGGGGCTACTTAGATATTTAGGAATAATACCCTTCATTGTTGTTCTCTATCGTGCGATGGAGTGGAATGTGAGGTTGTCTTCCTCTAACTTGTGTTGTTCCACATCCGATTGGCCTAAATTTTTGCACACAAGTGATATTCAACATTAGACTTACTCCAACATCCGGAATTAGAATCCGACCATGATATAAAAAAGTCCTCTTCCGGTCAAAATCTCCAAAAATTCGACTTTCCTCATTTCAACCTAAATTAGCTACAAACCTCCAATTCACAGTCTGGACACGCCTTAAAGTCCAAAATCACCCAGCGGAGCAAGCGAAACCGATGAAACTCCATTCTGGAGTGGTCTTCACATAGTTCCAACTATGGTAAAAATCCTAAGACTTAATCTTCCATTTAGGGACTAAGTGTCCCAAAACACTCCAAAAAACCAAAACAAAACCTCCCGGCAAGTCACATAAGCCGAAGGTAGAGGGAAGCAGTTGTCACGACCCAAACTGACGGAAACCGTTACCTTAATCAACCGAGTACCAACATAACATATCTTTTCATGTCATACTACCATAGATAACTGAGCCGGAAGGCTGCCGTGAGATAAGTAGAATACAACATGTGATACCAACTAACACATAAAACATACGGGCCTATAAGACCAAAATAACCACTCGTATACTAAACATAGGCCGACAAGGCCATTAAATCTTTTAAGTACACGACATCTGTCTACAAGCCTCTAAGAATACATAATTTTCATAAAGGTCGGGACAGAGTTCCCCCATACCAAACAGTACACGTCTAAATTATACTAACCAAACAAGCAACTCCGAGGCAAATGGAGCGCACCAACATATTTCGCTAAGTTGATAGCCTACTTGGAGGGATCTCGACCTATCTATCGGGACCTACGGGCATGAAACGTAGGTCCCCATGCAAAAGGGACATCAGTACAAATAATGTACCGAGTATCTAAGGCACATAAATAAGTGCATAACAGACATGGAAGAAATATAGAGTAAATGACTCAACCTGTAAGTTTGGATAACTTTGTAAATCATGAAATAATTATAGTGTCATGCATATGCGTATGAATGTCATGTTGTGTATAGGTACATGTTTCATAACATCATCAAGACTCTGAGGGCATCCCATCATATCATTTCTGCCACTGTGGAAAAAATCATCAACATATACCAGCTGATCAGGTAGTGGTGCCTATATAACGCCGTAACCTTTTCCCATATCCCATATAAGTATAATATACATATAGAACTCCATTTGGTCATGGGTAAATGTACATGTATAAATGCATGAAATGCATAAGAAATACGTTAATAAGATTTTCTAGGAATGCCATAAAAGTCAATATGCCTTTCAGATAAACCTTATCAAATACGTATTTTTCTGAGACCCATGAACAGAAGATATAATAATAATTCACACGGGGAATCAAGAATATAGACACCCCTAATATATCTCTGAATAGAGTCATTAATGAAAATTGTGTATTTTTCTTGTTTCATTTGTATTATTTGGATCATGCCAAAAATAAAAAAGGGATAGCATTAACATACCTGGAGTAGGGAAAAAATCATATGATATTCTTGAAAAAAATTTCACCATTCTCCTTTAGAACCGCAAAATTTTTGCGTTGTTGAGATGCTAATAATCCTCGATGGATTTTTGTAGGAATTGGTAGAAAGAAGTCTTGTTGAAAACTCAGGAAAATTGCTAACGTTCTCACTTCTGTTTTTAGTGTGTGTAAGGAATTATAAGGATTGGTTGTAGTGTCTTGTATTCAACAAATTAAAAATGAAGTGTTATGATAAACAATGGGGTTATGGAGTATAGAAGTATTATTTTTAAGGCCAAAATTCCATGTGTCATGTGCCAAACTTCTAATACCTTTATGTATGTGTAATGTGTATGACCCTTTTAAATATCCACCTTTCGTTCTAAGTTATGAGTCACACTTTTGGCATGGGAGGGCTGCCACGTAATCTCCTTGATGGGTGATTTAAATTTTATTCAATCATCAATTAATTAATTAGGTAATATTTTGCTACCCTATAATTAACCAATTGCCCGCATAATTAGGAATTGTCTCAACTTACTTAAAATACTACTTACTTTTAATAAACTTTATACACTTTACTATCATATACATACGGTACATTGTATGGCACTAGTCCATAAATACCAGGTGTTTTAGCTCGGGCCGTATTTTATCCCAAAACGGTACCCTCTCACCTTCACGAATTTATTATCACTTGTTTGAAATAGCATAAAATGCTTATAATCTTAAAATAATCTATTTTCCGAACTTTCACCAATTTACTTATGGCGTACTTTCACGTACGAAAACATGGGGTGTAACAATAGTAAATGGGGAATCGGGGCTAATACTCTCAAAATGACATGCCAGGTCGTTACATCCTCCCCCTCTTAAAACAATCGTTCGTCCTCGAACGAGTATTGAGACATACCTGAAGTAGAGAAAAGATGAGGATAACGGTAATGCATATCCTTCTCGGTCTCCCGAGTCACCTCATTGACCGGCTGACCCATCCACTGAACCTTCACCGACACAATGTGCTTTGACCTCAACCATCGAACGTGCCTGTCTAAAATAGCCAATGGATCCTCGATATAGGATAGATCCTTTTCTAGACTGCACTGAAATCTATCACATGAGATGGATCGTCGTGAAACTTCCGGAGCATAGAAACATGAAATACTGGATGAACTCCTGCTACGCTGGGAGGTAAGGCAAGCTCATAAAAAACCTCCCCAACTCTCCACAGCACCACAAAGGGACCAATATACCTTGGGCTCAACTTTCCCTTCTTTCTGAACCTCATAACGCCCTTCATAGGCGAAACTTGAAGCAAGACCCTCTCTCCAACAATGAATGCAACATCGCGAACCTTCTGGTCTGCATTACTCTTTTTTCTGGACTGGGTTGTGCGAAGTCGATCCTGAATCACCTTAACCTTCTTCAAGGCATCGTGAACCAAGTCTGTATCCAATAATCTAGCCTTGCCTGGCTCGAACCAACCCACTAGGGACCGACACCGCCTACCATACAGAGCCTCATATGATGCCATCTGGATGCTCGTCTTATAACTGTTGTTGTAAGAAAACTCCGCAAGCAGAAGAAACGGATCCCAAGAACCTCCAAACTCCATCACACATGCACGGAACATATCCTCTAAAATCTCAATAGTGCGCTCGGACTGTCCGTCCGTCTGAGGGTGAAATGATGTGCTCAGCTCAGCCAAGTACCTAACTCATGCTGTATGGACCTCCAGAACCGTGATGTAAACTGCATATGCTGTCAGAGATGATGGATACCGGTACGCCATAAAGCCTGACAATCTCGCGAATATAAACTCGAGTCAGCTGCTCGGGAGAATAAGTAGTCATCACATGAATGAAATGAGTTGACTTTGTCAGCCTATCTACAATCACCCAAGCTGCATCAAACTTCTTCTGAGTTTGTGGGAGTCCAACAACTAAATCCATAGTGATTTGCTCCTATTTCCACTCCAGAATCTCTAACTTCTGAAGCAACCCACCCGACCACTGATGCTCATACTTTACATGCTGGAAATTAAGGCACCGAGCCACATACTCTATTACATCCTTCTTCATCCTCCTCTACCAGTAATGTTTCCTCAAGTCTTGATACATCTTCACGGCAGCCAGATGAATGGAGTACCGCGAGCTATGGGCCTCCTAAAGAATCAACTCACGCAAACTATCTTCACTAGGCACACAAAGCGTGCCCTACATCCTCAATGTGCCATCATCGTCAATAGTGACCTCCTTAGCATCCTCGTGCTGGACCATGTCCTTATAGACACGCAGATGGGCTTCGCCATACTGACGCTCCCTGATACGATTATAAACAGAAGACCGAGAGACCACACAAGCCAATACTCGAGTCGGCTAAGAAATATCAAATCTCACAAATTGGCTGGCTAAGGCCTGAACATCCAGTGCTAAGGGTCTCTCTACTGGTGGAAGATATGCCAAACTTTCGCTCGGTGACTCAAAGCATAGGCCACCACATTGGCCTTCCCCGGGTGGTACAAAATGGTGATATCATAGTCCTTAAGCATCTCCAACCATCTCCGCTGACGCATATTAAGATCCTTTTGCTTGAACAGATGCTGCAAACTCTAGTGATCAGTGTAAATCTCACAAGGAAAACTATACAAATAGTGCCATCAAATCTTTAAGGCATGAATAGTAGTTGCTAACTCAAGGTCGTGGACAGCATAATTCTTTTCATGCACCTTCAGCTTTCTAGACGTGTAAGCAATCACCCTACCGTCATGCATCAACACCACGCCCAGACAAATCTGCAATGCACCATAATATACAATATTAGACCCCAAACCTGTAGGCAATACGAATACTAGGGCTCTAGTCAAAGCTATATTGAGCTTCTAAAAGATCTCCTCACACTCCTCCGCCCACCTGAACAGAGCACCCGTACGGGTCAGCCTGGTCATAGGTGCTGCAATTAATGAGAATACCTCTAGAAAATGACGGTAATACCCCGCTAAACAAAGAAAACTACGGATCTCCATAGCTGATGACTAGACCAACTCTGCACTGCCTCCATCTTCTTCGGATCTACCTTGATCCCATCACTCGATACTACATGAGCCATGAATGCCACTGAGTCTAGCCAAAACTCACACTTTGAAAATTTTTCATGTAACTTATTTTCTCTCAAAGTTTGAAGCACAGTCCTCAGATGCTGCTCATGATCCTCCGGAGTCCGGGAGTACACCAGAATGTCGTCAATAAACACAATGACGAAGGAGTCAAGATAAGGCCGGAACACATTGTGCATCAAATGCATAAAATTTTTTGGGGCATTGGTTAGCCCAAAAGACATCACAAGAAAATTGTAGTGACTATATAGAGCTCTTAAAGCAGTATTCAGAATATCTGGCTCCTGAATCTTCAACTGATAATAACATGAACATAAGTTAATGTTGGAAAACACCCTAGCACCCTGTAACTAATCAAATATGTCATCAATCCGCCCCTACTCTCTTGCTTGCTTTATTACATTCCCTTATATTCTACGAACTAACTTCTTTCTTGGTCTTTCTTTTATGTCTTTTATGTTTTACCTTAGTATTGCATTTATTGCTTTTACATATTTACCATGCAAATACTTGGAAACGCATTATTATCTCCACATAAAACATGCTCCACATCATGTTCCACTTGTGCATAATTAATAACACAGCGGCACTTGATGAGTGTCCGCGCTCTTCCAAAATTACCCTTTTAAATCGGAAAGACTTATTTGCGATAGACTAGTCGATCAGCGGTACAGTTCACGGTCCCGTGTCTTTCCCTCCCAATTTGTCCACTTGAAAGTACCAGTCTAGACCATTCTAGAAACCTCGCTCCAATATCACTTGTGCATGCATTATGTCAAACCTAGTACGGGTTAGAACGTTTTCCACGTGATAACCCACTAAGATAAGCCTTGTCCAAAGTTCGAGAGGATTTCCATAATCCCAATGAAAACCATCATGTTATGTGCATTACATGGAGAAAACGTGTCGGTATGTTGATCATTAGTGTGTAAATAGTCAAATCTGGAGGGGGAAAGGGCTGACTTTATTTGTTTGAAGAAAATGAAGCACGAAGTCCCCAGGTTAGGCATGGTTCAAAGCATCTCACCCTTGTTGTTTGATTGGTGGAAGAACCTCGCGCCTAGTGACAAGAATCAGGTGAAAAGTGTCCTTGGTAATTTACTGTCCTTATTGGACATCCGGCCAAATAAAGCATTCATTAAGGCTGCCACTATGTTTTGGAATGAGAAAAGGGATGTCTTCCCTTTGGTGAGATAGAAATGACTCCCCTACTAGAAGAAATAGGAGGCTTCGCTAAGCTGCCATGGGATAGTCCGGTTCATTAGTACCAGAAAATTGCACCCCCCGCGGTTTTTTGAAAATGCTGGGTTTCAAGAAAAATAATGAGTTACTTTGCCTGAAGAAGTCATACATCCCATTTGAATTCCTTTATGAACGTTATGGGCACTGCAAGTCATATCACCTTCATCATGATGAACTTGCCATTACTTCCTTGGGTTGGACGCACAGTTGAGTGTATGTGTTCATTGTCTGCTTCTTGGGGTTGCTGATATTTCCGATGAGAGGGGGAAGTATGCATATTCGCTTAGCCATGGTCGCTAAGACACTAATGGAAGGAATCGAGGGACAAATTTACACTATCATCCCCATGATCTTGGCTGAAATATGGACACTTCGAGGGTTGTAATATGTTGCTACAAGTTTTGTTATTAGAACATTTCTGGAGGGAAGAATATCGCCAAGCTTCTGTGACGACCGTTGAATGACTACATAGCTTACCATCATCCAAAGAGAATGACATTTATCCCAAATAGGTTTGCACAACCTAGAAGTGTTGTGAGTTGGGTGTGTTTCTTCACCAATCTGGCCGACGAAGAAGTATGGATGTTTGAATGGTTCCCTAGCAGTGAGTTCATCATCAGATCAAGAGAGACTACTCATTTAGTGTTGGTCGAGTTAAGGGGAATGTATCATTATGCTCCTATAAGGATAATGAGGCAAGCAGGAAGAAAACATGTTATACCTCGGGTTTCCAACATGGTGTAGTACAAAGCAGATTTTAAAGAGAACGTCATTCCGTTCAAGTTCGAGGCACAACATATGTGGAATCAGAAGGTCATTGTGTAATGCGATATTGTCGAGCCAAACGGGTATCATGTCGTCCATACCCATCATGGTTGGTAGATGACATAGCGGGAGACGTCAAGCCGGGAATTAATCTAAAAAATAGGGTTACAGATGATGTTGCTGAAGCACAAGTCAAGTATAGGATGCTGCGCGAAGGGGTCTTCGATTCATAAGCCAGTTATTTGGAACAACACAAAGTGGGTATGGAAGCAATCAATGAATGTAGATAAATTGCTACTAAATCGATAGAGAGATTTGAATATTTGGAGCAAGGGTTAATGGAATTTGAGGGAAAAATGATAAATAGACCATCCGATTATCATAACACGGAAGGCAATGAGGGACATCTACCAAGGGTTTACCTATTCTAAGATATGCGCGACATGGGGAACCTGATTGACGGATCTAAAAAGGCCAAGCATGGAGGAGGTCCTTTTTGCCCCAAGTAGATTAGGAAACAATTTCTTTATTGCTTTCTAGATTCGTTTTAGATTTTGATTGTAATGAGGCAAATGCCATTAGTTACTTGCTCGTTATTGTCATTTTAGTAAGGATTTGATTCGCTTTTGTATTAATGAAATGACGCAATTATTGGCATCAATTTTCTCCAAGTTGATATGTCGCTTAGGCCTACCTCGGGCACAACGTGGTCCCTCAAATTAGGACGCGAATTTATTACATAATGCTGCAACACTTGTTCAATATCTCAAACATTCTTTTAATATTACTTACTAACCTAGTTACCTTTTTGTTTTTCTTTTATTTTGTTTATTCCCATTCCCCAAGGTTGGTTCGTGCATACTGGCATCATCAGCAAATCATACTAGATCCACAGATCCTCCACCTCCTCCCCTACCAAGTGATCTCAAAGGCAAAGGAAAAGGGAAAATGGATGATTTGAGTTGTATTAGGAAAGACAATGCTACCAAAGCAGAGAACATTGAAACTTTGGACGGTCGGAGCACTCCAGCATAGAATGAATTAGTCCTACGTTTGGAACAGAAAATATTGGTGCTACAAGGGAAACATGAGCAGGTCCGGAACTTGGCAAACCTTTCCCTCACTCTAAATGTCCCCGACATTAACAAACAAAACACAAATGCCCAAAACCCGGCACCTACCCAAAACACACAGAACCAAAATCCACCGCCAAATCCTCCCGCGCCACATCAACACGCCGCACCTCCTCAAAACCATAATCCTCCACTAGTACCTACTCCTCCACAACACAGTAACCATCCAACTCAATATCCACAAACCATCACTTACAACACTCCTCAAAACGCACCGCAGCCTACTCTTGATCCCCAAAACTCAACCAATGACAACCATTATGCCCAGATTCCCGGAGTCCACCAAAGCAATCCCATATGTGGAAACTTTACCCCATATAACACAACAAAACCTATATATACCGTAATCAATCGAGAAGGACCTGCCCATAAAAACATGGCGAAGAACTCAAGAAGCTCACCGGCAGATTTCAGAGTGTCGAAGGCGACAAGGGCATTGAGGGTTTGAATTATGAGGATTTGTGTATTCATCCATATGTAGAGCTACCAGAGGGTTACAAACCTCCCAAATTCAAAATGTTCGACGGATTGGTGATCCGAAAGTGCATCTGAGAACATATTGTGACAAACATATAGGGGTTGACAAGGATGAGCGAATCCATATGAAGTTGTTCATGAGGAGCCTCACTGGGATGCCATGTCTTGGTACATCAATCATAACCCAAGGAAGTGGGTTATTTGGGTGAGCATGGCGTTATATTTCATGGATCGGTTCAAGTTCAACACAGATAATGCACTAGACGTTTTCTACAGTCAGAAACTAAAGAAGAAACCTTCTACAAGTTTGCTACTCGGTGGAGGTCTGAAGCTGCAAAAGTAAGGCTGGCACATGAAGAAGAACAGATGAATAAGTTCTTCGTGATAGCTCAAGACCCACAATACTACGAAATATTGATGGTTATTGAAAACCATAAATTTTCTAACATTATCAAGTTGGAGGAAAGAATAGAAGAAGGGATCAAAAGCGGAATGGTGACAAACTTTGAAGCACTTCAAAACACAAATAAAGCTTTGCAGTCAGGAGGTATCTCCAAGAAGAAAGAAGTGGGTGCAGCAATGGTAGCCCAAGGTCCCAAGTCTCCTCTCACATACCAAACACCCCACCCACATATCTACCTTCACCCCCCAGATACCAATAACTTGCCGCCATCTACCACACTTATAACATCCAACCAACATATTACCACTCACCACCAGCCCGCCAAAATTACCAAAACCAAGACCAAATTTTTACCGCAAGCCACCCAGACAATACACTCCGATTGCTTAACCCATAGACCAATTATACAAGAGGCAAAAGGTTATTGGTTATGTCACTCCCATTCCCGTTGGTGTTATGGAAAACTCTTCTCAGTGGATTAACCCAAAAAAAACATGCGACTATCACTCATGCATGAAAGGTCATACTATTGATGAGTGTTGCAGTCTGAAAGACAAAATTCAGAAATTAATTGACACTAAAGTCATACAGTCAAAGGAGGTTGCACCCAACGTTCGTAACAATCCTCTCCCGGATAACAGAGGTGAATGGATAAATGTGATAAAGGCCGATAAAGAATGGGATTTGGAAGGGTCAATTGGACTCATTCGGGAAGGGATAGTCCTAAAATATCTCCATTCGCTCTCACAACTATCGTGGTACAAACTCCGACACAAATTGAAGTTGAGGTAGCCGCACTGACTCCGTTTGAAGTTGAAGTGACAACACCCTTCAAGTGATGGTAGAACCTACGCCATCTTATAAGTATAATGATATACCATTGGATTATGTTGCAGAAAAAAGAAGGAAAGGAAAAGAAAAAAAGGAAGAAAAGGTGCAGCGCAAGGCATGACTAGAGATGGTAGGGTTTATACAACCGAGCATTTGGGAGGACCAAGCAAAGAAGCTGCATCTAAGCCACCTGTCATTGAGACCAGCACGGATGACCTTTGGAGAAAGGTGCAGGCAAGAGAATACTCTGTGATTGACCATCTGAACAAAACCCCTGCTCAAATATCCATTTTATCACTGCTGCAAAACTCCGAGGCACATAGGAATTCCCTGATGAAGTTGTTGAATGAAGCCTATGTACCCACTAACATAACTAGTAGAGAAATGTCCAACATGGTAGGGCAAGTCTTGGAAAGCCACAAAATCACTTTTCATGAAGACAAGCTGCTACTAGAAGGACTAAGTCACAACAGAGCACTACATATCAGAGTGCAATTCGAGGAAAAATTCATCGCCAGAGTCTTGATAGATGGGGACTCGAGTCTCAACATATGTCTTCTAACTACTTTGAAAAGATTAGGTAAAGGCCTGCACGAGATAGCAGGAATTATGAATGTGAAAGCATTTGATGGATCTCAAGGGGCCACAGTTGGAGAGATCAACCTCATCCTACAGATGGACCCAACCTGGTTTGATGTCGAGTTTCAAGTGCTGGATATATCGGTTACCTAAAATCTATTATTGGGGCGACCATGGACACATGCCGCTAGGGTCGTAGATTGTACTCTACATCAGACCGTGAAGTTTGAGTGGAACCATCAGGAAGTGATCATCTACGGAGACGGGAGTAACCCCATTTATACCAATCAGGCTGTTTCAGTCGTCGAGAATATAAGGAAGTTGGGTGGAGAAACATACCATCGCATTGAGCGTGTCAACGTAATTCAGAAAGACAAATGGTGGAGCAATAAGATAGAAAGCATATTGTTGTGTACAGGGTATGACCTTGGCAAGGGTCTAGGCAAGAATCTCCAAGGGATCACCAAACCGATACAACTAAAGGGTCATGGTACAACTCTTGGGCTTGGGTATGAATACACCTGGAAAGATTATCAAGATTGGTCGTCGCCATGGAGTGGTCCTTATTATCCGTTAGAACAACCAGTGCCTCATTTGCACCAGTCATTTGATCGAGCTGACATGATGTGAGGGTTCGAAGAAGATGAAGTTTTAGCTGGCATAAGGAATTTGTTTCTGGATGATGAAGACATGGATTGCATTGCAATAATTGTGGAGGAGAAGGGTGAAGGCCTTACTATTCAGACCATGGAGAAAGGAGTTGTTCTCAAGAACTGGACTGTTGCACCATCAAAGGCCCGTCGAGTTCCTGGGTAGCCTAGCAGTTAGCATCACTTATTTTTAAAAAGTAATTTTATGATCATCAAAGACATTTTTAGTATTTTAATTTAAGCATATTTTGTTTTGAAATAATTGTTCAAATCATCGAGCTGCACTTGTTTGACGTTTTTAAATTTGTATCAATGGGTTGCTATTTTTAATATTTATTATTATCCTTTACATTTTCTCTCTACAACTTTATTATTACTTATTCCGATGAACCTACGACTATGACATGTAATGAGACAATGCAACATAAGGATAGTGATTCAGAGAATCTGGAAGTTGATATAATACCTGAGGAAATTGTCAGAGAAGTGGATAACTTTGAAAACAAGCCTAACTCTACTTTGGACGAGACTAAAATAGTTAATTTAAGAGATTCTGAAACAGTCAAGGAAAAGCGTGTAAGCATTCATCTATCACCGTCAGAGAAGGAAAAATACATCCGATTCTTGAAGGAGTATGATGATATTTTTGCATGGTCCTACGATGATATACCGATTTGAGCACATCCGTAGTGGCTCATAAGCTACCTATTGATCCCATGTATCCATCTGTAAAGTAGAAACTCAGAAAATTCAAGCCAGATATGAGTTTGAAAATAAAAGAGGAAGTCACTAAGAAAATCAAAGTCAAGGTTCTCAGAGTGGTTAAATATCCGACCTGGTTGGCTATCATTGTGCCATAATAAAGAAAGATGGGAAGATTAGAGTGTGTGTCGATTATTGGGACTTAAACAGAGCGAGTCCCAAAGATGATTTCTCGTTGCCCAATATACACATACTGATCGACAATTGTGCTAAGCATGAACTCCAAAATTTTGTGGATTGCTTCGCGGGATATCATCAGACCTGGATGGATGAAGAGGATGCTGAAAAGACATCCTTTATCACACCATGAAGAGTGTATTATTACAAAATTATGTTGTTTGGCCTGAAGAATGCTGGAGCCACTTACATGAGAGTTATGACAACCATTTTCCATGACATGATACACAAGGAGATAGAGATGTACGTGGATGACATCATAATCAAATCTAAAAGGGGTACAAATCACATAGCAAATTTGAAGAAATTTTTTGATCGACTTCAAAGGTACAATGAGAAACTGAATCCCGCAAAGTGTGCCTTCAGAGTCCCTGTTGGAAAATTGTTAGGGTTCATCGTCAGCCGCCGAGGGATTGAGCTAGACCCGTCAAAGGTCAAGGCTATCCAAGAGTTGCCACCTCCAAAGAACAAGAAAAATGTGATGAGTTTCTTATGGAGTCTCAATTACATTAGCCGTTTCATAGAACAATCAACTGTGATCTGTGAACCGATTTTCAAAATGTTGAAGGATGACGCTGCAACAAGTTATACTGAAGAATGTCAGAAAGCCTTTGACAAAATGAAGGAATATTTATCTAAATCACCTATTCTGCTCCCACCTGAACCTGGGAGACCCCTGCTACTTTATTTATCAGTACTAGATGGAGCTTTTGGTTGTGTTCTAGGACAACACGACGAAACAGGAAGAAAGGAGCAAGCTATATACTATATGAGTAAGAAATTAACACTATGAAGCACGGTACTCTTTGCTGGAGCGCACCTGTTGCACTTTGACATGGATAGCCCAAATGTTGAGGCACTACTTCTGTGCCTACACTATATATATTGTATCAAGGATGGATCCACTAAAATACATCTTTTAGAAACCAATGCCTACGACAGAGTTAGCAAAATGGTAGATATTACTGAGTGAGTATGACATCATCTCTGTAACTTAGAAGGCGATCGAAGGGCAATCATTGGCAGATCATATGGCAGAAAACCATGTAGATGTAGAGTGCAAACCATTAAAAATGTATTTTCCCGACTAAGAGGTATCATTCATAGTAGAAGATATCACCAAAGTATATGATGGTTGGATAATGTTCTTCGGTGGAGCTGCAAACTTCAAAAGAGTGGGAATTGGAGAAGTTTTAGTATCATAAGCAGGTCAACACTATCCGGTATCCGCAAAACTCAGGTTTCCATGTACCAACAACATGGCAGAATATGAGGCCTGCATCTTAGGACTCACGTTAGCCATTGACATGGATGTTCAGGAATTGCTGGTAATTGGAGATTCCGACCTTTTGGTACATCAGGTTTTAGAAGAATGGGCCACAAAGAATACCAAAATATTTCCATATTTGTTCTATGTACAAGAGTTGATGAAGAGATTCACAAAGATAGAATTCAAACATGTTTCGAGAGTCCGAAATGAATTCGCAAACGCATTGGACACTTTATCTTCCATGATACAACACCCAAACAAGAAATACATCGATCCTATCCTAGTAGGGATTCACAATCAACCAACTTATTATGCTCATGTAGAAGACGAAATTGATGGAAATCCATGGTTCCATGACATCAAAGATTATTTGGCAAAAAGAGGATACCTAGAGCACGAAACCATACTCAACAACGCACACTCCGAAGATTATCCAACCACTTCTTCCAAAGCAGAGGAATTTTGTACAGAAGGACTCCAAACCTGGGATTATTACGATGTGTCGATGCTAAGGAAACACCTAGATTGCTCATAGAAATACATGTCGGAACTTGCAGACCGCACATGAACGGTTTTGTCTTAGCTAAGAAGATATTGGGAGCAGAATATTTCGGATGACTATGGAAACAGATTGCATCAAGTATGTACAAAAGTGTCATCAATGTCAAGTACATGTTGATATGATACGAGTCCCACCCAATGAACTCAATGCAACAAGTGCACCTTGGACTTTCTCCGCTTGGGGGATGGATGTCATTGGTCCAATCCAACCCGCTGTTTCAAATGGGCACAGGTTCATTGTAGTGGCCATGCACTATTTGATAAAATGGGTTGAAGCCGCATCTTAGAAGTATGTAACTAAGAAGGTCATCGCAGATTTCATTCGGTATCGTATTGGTTGTCGATTTAGGGTACTAGAATCAATCATCACCGAAAACACCGCCAACCTTAACACTGATTTGATGAGATCCATGTGTGAGACCTTCAATATCAAGAACGAGAATTCCACATCATACAGGCCGCAAATAAATGGAGCTAGAGGCCGCCAATAAGAACATCAAGAAGATATTGAGGAAAATGGTAGATAATCACAAACAATGGCATGAGAAGCTACCATTTTCCCGGCTTGGATATCGTATCACGGTTCTCACATTAACTGGGGCAACTCATTATTTGTTGGTCTATGGTACTGAAGTTGTTATGCTCGCCGAAGTAGAAATTCCTTCTTTGAAAATCATACAAGTGGTTGAACTTAGTGATGTAGAATGGGAACGAATTCTCTATGACAACTGGCTTTAATTGATTAAAAAATAATAAAAGCGGTATGTCACGGTCAACTCTACCGGAACAGAATATCCAGAGCTTTCAATAAAAAGGTCAGGCCCAGACAATTCACACCGGGGCAGTTGGTGCTAAAGAAGATATTCCCGCATCAAGATGAAGCCAAAGGGAAGTTTTCACCCAATTGGAAAGGGCTCTACATGGGTCATCGAGTACTAACATGAGGAGCACTCATCAACTTAGACGCAGTCAGGAGCTACTATGTTTAGGGTTGTTTACATTCCTTCATTTGATGTAACTAAAATACGCTTGATCTAATTCCCATTTAAGAGAGGATACGCAGGCAGACATGTGGGTTCTTTCACATCTTAATAAAATCTTCATTTTTGCCGTTACCAAATATTGGGGAAAAATTTTGAGGAGGACCCTCAAAATTCTAAAGTAAGTCGAGCAAACTCCGTCATACGCAGAATAGTCAAAGGGTTGCATTTAAATTGGGGGTAGAATTTGGAGGTGGACCCTTAAAATTCTTAAGCAAGGAGGTCGCAATGTCCCTAAAACATGTCACAATCATCGGTTCATCTTGATATTGCATGCTACTATATTTTAAATAACGACATTCATCAAATACATGCATGTTTTCGAAAACTTTATTTCTATAAAAGCTAGATGTTACTCAGGGTAACTCAAACAGGATCTCATGATAGGAACAAAGACAAAGCAAGAAGACTAAAGCATAACAGAACTTCCCCCCACAGAACTCACGATTTTTCTCTTGATGAAGGAACAATAAGACCACTATATCCGCAGACACATCAGGTCACTACCTTCAAGACAAAAAATTATCTAGCTCAAGACTAAGTCTTGTCTCTTCTCATCTCGCATATAACCAAATATCATATCTTTTCATTTCATGGGCTGAAACACTGCCATTTTGTCCGAAGGCATCATCCTTATAGCGAGAAGACACCATTCGATGGTATGAGGATCTCTCAAAAGTGCACACCATTATTCAAAGGCGCCATGGTTCATAGGGACCATCCTCATGGGCTGAGGACATCATTTCATAGCATACGAATCCCTTATCAGATAATTCATGGCTCAAGACGTCATAGTCTAAGTACATCATCCTCATATCCAAAGACAACATTCACGATCCAAAGGGAATATGCATCATGTTTAAATTCTCGCAATAACCCGTATATATTCACATTCATTATGTTTTATGTTTTGCGGGTAATCCAGGAAGTAACTGTTCTTCAAACGGGAGCAATCATCGCTCTGACTCCCGTTCAGAATGTTCACATCCTTCAATTGTTTCGAACGTAACAAACCACCATCAGTTACCCATCTTTTACTTATAACCATTCTGATACTCTTTATGAGACATCTGTAACGTTCCAGACTCACATTTATGATTTCATATAAATTCATCTGATATTTTCCCTCCCAAAAGAACCCTTTCTGAAACATATGATCATTCCTATAACAACTCCATCTGTTCAGTTCATCGTTGGATCCAAAACTACACACGACCTAATTCCCATAACACCAGGGATATGTAGGCAACTCAGGAAGTAGGGTTCAGCCTCCATTTTACAAATCACATCCTTCGGCCAAAAATGGTCATTATTTTCTTTACCCGACAACTCTTTCATTATTCCCGGGTAAAGAGGGGAAGTTGTTGATAACCAATTTTGCCCTCATATTTTCTCAAACAATATATATACTTTCAAAATATCATTTTGTGTCATTGTTTAGTTTACAAGCATTGTTTATAAACTTCCATAATTTTAGAGCTTTAAAATTGATTTTTCTTACGTTTAAATTACTTGAATATCTATTAAATGCTCCTTCAAATTATTTTGTGATGACTTAATAACTTAAAATTATCATTTGAATCCCTAATACATAGTTTAAATATTTTCACTTCATTTTATATAATTACAATAGTATTTTTAGGCCATTTGCACAAACTTGCAATAATAGCCTTTATTTTGCATTTTATTGCATTTATCATTTCATTCAGCGTCAAAATATTATTTTTTTTTTATAATCTTCTATCATTGTTTAAAGTATTGATTTTCATAAATAGCCTTTTTATATATTTATTTAACAATTTTATTAAATTATTTCCCTTTTAATCTCCCATTTAAAAGCTGACCAAATTTTTTGAGTTATTTTTTGGACCAGACAAACCCGAATCCCTGGGGAAATCCTCAAGCCCAACCCCAAACGACCATGCCAAGTCCAAAACCTGACCCAACTCGTTTTTAATCTCGACCGTCGATCAAAAGAGATCAACGGTCCACAAAACCCCCACTCCCTTTCCTTATATCCACAAAACCTAACCCTAACACCATTTCCTAACCACTGCCACCTATATTCTCTTTGTCACTCCTCTACTCTTAACTAAACCCTAGTTGCCTCCCCTAGTCCCTCTCCTAATCCCACTGATTATGGGATTCGAATACTATTCTCTTGCCATATTTGAATCATTTTGGTACTGGTAATGCATTTATGGTGTTACCTAAGTGCTTTCCTAAACATGGCAAGAAATAACTTCTATAATCGAGCCAAAGGGGTTCAAATCTTTGATTTTGAGCATTGTTTCGTCTACATACGTTCAATACCGTATTATGTGAGTCCGATTTCATTTAGAATTCTGTTGATTTACACTTTTCCTAAAAAAACTAGGGTTTACCGTATTTCTCTCCTAAATTATTTTCAAACTGATTTTGCATATTTTCTTTCTTTATTTGTTGTTTTGTTTATTTCGTTTCCTTGTGTGTTCGTTCAAACTTTACTACTATATAAACCTTTCATTTCCCTTTTTGGGACAGACTTTAATTGACATATTCTTCACTAAAAATTGGGGTTTTTGCTATTCTCTTGTTCTGTATTCTGTTTTGGCCGGCTAAAAGCCAAGGCCACTAATACCTTTTTACTCAACCTTCTCTTGGTGCGAGCATTGCCGGAGTTCTTCGAAGCTCTTGGGAACTTTGACGCATTGGGATTCTCAGTTCTTGTGGAATTTTATCTTTACTATTATTCGTTTAACTGGTGAGTTACTAGACTTTTGCCATTTCATTCCTATGTATCTGCAATTTGCATATGTTTTCACATCTGAAGTTCGTAGCTTAATGTGTTTTCTGGGTTGTTCTTGTGTGCAATTCTGTTTGCTTTACTTCAATTTTAGGTCTCTTTAACTTTTAACTTCATAATGTTGATAGTTTGAAACATGCTTAAATCTGTCAATGTTGTCATTTGAACATGCTTTACCTACATAACGTGTACTCTCTTAATTAGTTTATTTTGTTTAAAACATGAATTCTTACATTTACTATATGGCACAAGTCTATCTTCCTATCCTATTCTGAATATCAGTGGTGGTATCTTGCCTATGTAGCATGTTTTAATCCTATGTCAAGATCTTCTTTTTTATCAACCATGACTAGTTCTATATTAATATGCCCTTTAGCATATTCTTTGGCTCCCTTGATTCATCAGTAATTGTCATAATCTGCTTCCCTATCATGTCTAAATATTGTTCTGCTACCAAAATTAACATGACTATCTTGTAACACTAGGACCTACACTTATCATAATTTGGACATTTTTTTGTATTATGAATATATGTATGATACTTTTCACCAATCTTGAAAACATGTTCTTCCCTTAACTCTGCTAATGTATGACTGCTTATGCACTAAGTGTTGAACCTGTTTTCTAAATATTTACTAAGTTTGTTCTTAAGACCTATGACCTGTTCGATTATCTACTCTATATGCTTAACTTGACTATGTATGTATCCCTCAATTCTTTTCTCTCAACCTTGGTTCACTCCCTTCAGTTGTCACCTGTTCTCTCTTGAGCTCTCATTTTTAGCCGGCTGAAAGCCGAGGCTACCTAGGCTTTATTATTGACCTCCCTAGTGTGAGCACTGCTCGTGGTCCATTTGAGGCCCTTGTGAACTCTGACACACTAGGACTTGGGTCCTTAGTCATTCTCTGAAACTTAAACAACCCTTATTCAATCCTTTCCCTCCTATTATCTGTTGTATAGATGAGTTGGTTGATTTAAATGGAGCAATACTATAAAGATCGTAAAATTTCAAGTATAAAAACAATACCCGAATGGGTCCCCATGTGGTTATAACTGTAGAAGTTCTTAAACCGGACCCTTGTGGAGTAAAAGTACCCCCGGAACTTAAAAGATAAGATTTTCCAGATTTACGCAGGTCTGCGGTCCACTATGCGATCGCAGATCAGGTATACGGACCGCTTAGTGGTCTCATACTTGGATAGTTTTTTATCCATTTTAAGGACAGCTATGCGGCCTAGAATGCAATCGCATTTCACGAATGCGGGCCGCACAGTTGTCACATTCTTGCACCTTGATTTTTACGGAGGGAGTTATGTGATGCACTATGCGATCGTATAACACGTATGCGGACTGCGTAGTGGTCGCATACCTGGGAAGTCTACTTTCCTTTTTGGCCCATCTAAAGGCCATTTATGCGACAGGTATGCGGACCGCATAACAGGAATGTGATCGCATTCATGACTGCATACCTGCTTCGGGGCTCCTAATTTCTAATGTTAAAACCCGACCCCAGTTTAATATAACGCCCCTCGCCTTCATTTTTAAAGACTATCTGAACAAAATATAGAGAAGTGAGAGTGAGTTCTAGTGAGAGAAGTCCTCATCTTCCCCAAATTGGTCCACCATCTCTACTTAGGCCTAGAATTAATCGAGTAGTTGTCGTCTTCTTCACCATAAGAGGTAAGTCTTCACCTCATTTCCCCAAATTTTTAGATTTTGGTTAGAATAAGACACACATAGGTTGGTTCTTGAAGATGAGAGTTAAGACCTAGCATGCATGTGAATAATCTTCTATAATCTAGCAAAGGGAAGTAAGCTAGGGAAATCATTCACTAAAAAAGGGATTAATTAATCAAAGGGATCACATAGTGTTTGATAAAATGCCCAAATGAGTCCATGATTTCTAATTCTAAGTCTAAACATGGTATCTTGTAAATTAGATTGGAGGCAATAGAAGGTCCGGTGGGTTGATAATACGTATTAAAGGGGAATTTTCGAGTCGAGGTATGTATGGCTAACTTTAATCTTCGTAGAGTCACCTTGTTGGTGTCCGAGCATTCAGTATGAGTTTCTGGCTTATTTATATGTGAATCGGTTGTTCTAATGTGTTGAGGCATAAGATTCTGTTCTCTGGTTGTCCTAGTTGATTTCCATGCCACCATGCTATATGTGATTGTGAAAAGGTGATTTTTTGTGCTTATTCTATCATGTGCAAAGATTGTTAAAGGTTAAATACATCCGTATGAGAGGATGTGCTGAAAAATGAAACAAATGACAACGAATCAAATTGTCGAATGTATCTAAGTGCTAAATGATGTGTAGCAAGTAATGGAAAGGAAATGTGGATTTATCTAATTGAACTATATGTTGATGGTATGCCGTATATGACTCACTGTTTGGTAAAGATTACTATGGCCTTGATTTCACATGGTTACTTGGTTGTTACGAATGTATATTCTTTATGATGAAAATTCTTGTGATTGAATTGATTGGTTGATGTTGCTATCAAATATGATTGGAAGGTGGGATCGGGTTGCACTAATTGAACTATATGTTGATGGTATGCCGATTACTATGGCCTTGATTTCACATGGTTACTTGGTTGTTACGAATGCATATTCTTGATGATGAAAATCCTTGTGATTGAATTGATTGGTTGATGTTGCTATCAAATATGATTGGAAGGTGGGATCGGGTTGCGCCGCAACAGAATTGTAAGGTGGGATCGGGTTGCATGCCGAAACAGAATTGTACGGTGGGATCGGGTTGCACACCGCAACAGAAGTAATAAGGGTGTAATGTGATTATAAGACGGGATCGGGTTTCGCGCCGCAACAGAAGTAATAAGGGTGTAATATGATTGTAATATAGGATCGGGTTTCACGCTGCAACAGAAGTAATAAGGGTGGAATATGATTGTAAAGTGGGATCAGGTTGCGCGCCGCAACACGAGAATGATTTAAATAAGAAATTGTGGAACTCTCATTTGTGATTTTTGTATCTCTGTGCAGTATTTGTTTGGTTTCTTTTACTGCCTCCTATCTGTGTATTGTTTGATTTTACTTGGAGTAAAGCTTTTTCATACATACTAGTACTATTCCATGGTACTAACGTCCATTATTTTGGGGGCGCTACATCTTTTATATGGATGTAGGTGGTCCTATAGCAGGTAGCTCGGTCCGCCGATAGTGGTGCCTTCCTTTCATCTCCTCGGCAGTTTTGGTGAGCCCCAATTCCTTTCGGGGTCGTGCGTAGTCTATGCCATCTTCTTTTGCATATTTTGTTATGTTAAGGTATAGTCGGGGCCTTGTTGCCGGCAAGTTTATATACTCTTCTCCGTATCGTTAGAGGCTCCGTAGACATTATGTGGGTTGTATATATGTATTCGGGGTAGTTGTCGTACTTGTTTATAATCATGATCCTCAGGGGTTCATTGATGAGATGTGCAAGACCCTCCGAGTTATGAGGGCTACTGAGACAAAGAGGGTTGATTTGGCTTCCTATAGTCTGAAGGGAGCGGCATATTCGTGGTTCGAGATATGGGAGAGTTCTCGTAGAGAGGGGAGCCCTCCGGCGAGGTGGGATGAGTTTGTGGATGCCTTTATAGGTCATTTCTTGCCTGTCGAGATTATGGCAACCCATGCTACAGAGTTTGAGGTCCTTAATCAGGGCAACATGAGTGTGTGGGAGTATCATATGGTGTTCGTGCGCTTGTCCAAATATGCTGTTCACATGGTGTCTTCTATGGAGGCTAGAGTTCGTCGGTTTGTTCAGGTCCTTGGTCCCTCTGTTATTAATGAAGCTGCTATAGCTTCTCTGCATTCAGATATGAACTAGGGGAATATTGAGGGATTTTCCCGGGCTACGGAGGCTCGGAAATTAAAGATAAGAATGGAGAGGGAGAGTAGTAGTAGGGCCCAGTTAGCGGGCAACCCTGGTAGTTCAATTGGAGGAGGGAGAACGGCCCTTGAGAGAGGGTCATCAGGGCCATCTCAGTCATATGCTCAGTCCTCAGCTAGTGTGCCACCATCAGGGCACAGTTAACAGTAGGGAGGTCGCGTTAGACCAGGTTCAGACAGCAGAAGGTTCCATCAGTCGGGTCGTTTGGGTGGGAGGTTCCAGCAGCAGTGGAGGGCCCCATGCCCTATGTGCGGGAGGTTTCATTATGAGCCTTGTTACTTGGACATATCAGTATGCTATAGGTGTGGAGTGAGAGGCCAAGTTCAGCAAGACTGTTGTACACCCCGTCTGGGCACGGGTAGGGGCACTGCTCAACCATCCAGTTCTTCAGCTGCTCCATCTTCAACACGCCCTGCAGCCCGCGTTCCTCCAGCTCCAGCAGGGCGCTGTGCAGCTAGGGGTGGAGCACGGGGTCAAGGGGGACCCAGTCGGTTCTATGATTTGAGTGGTCGCCAGAGTGCGGAGACTTCTCTAGATGTTGTCACAGGTGACTGGTCAGTTGCATGATCTTTATTCTGTTATTGATCCCGGGTCTTCTTTGTCATATGTTACTCCATTTATTGCTTTAAGTTTTGGGATAGAACCCGAACAGGTTCACGAGCCATTCTTAGTGTCGACATTGGTTGTTGATTCTATTGCGGCTGTGCGAGTCTATTTGAATTGTGTTGTCACGGTGCGTGGTCGGGATACCATGGCCGATCTTATTAAATTAGAAATGGTAGATTTTTATGCAATTATGGGGATGGATTGGCTCTATTCGTGCTTTGCTAAACTCGACTGCCGAACAAGAATTATGAGGCTCGAGTTTCCTAATGAGCCAGTTATCGAGTGGGAGGGGAATAATTTTGTGCCAAGAGGTAGGCTTATTTCCTACCTTAGGGCCTCAAAGATGATCAGAAAAGGGTGCATCTACCATTTGGTCCGTGTTACGGACACCACTTCAGAGGTGCATGCTTCCGAATTTGTGCCTGTTGTGAATGTGATGCGTGGCTTGAATTCATGATTTAAATCATTATATACCTTGCATTTTATGCGCATTAATGATAAAGTTACACTTGTTATGTGCTTAATGGAGTTTATTTCATGTGTAGGTGAAGTGGAGATGGAAACGGAGCTAAAAGGATGCAAATACGTCGAAAAATACGCGAAAGGAGACACCCGGGCGATAGCCGGGCGACAGAGCCAAACAACCTGACCCTGCCTGGCGTTAGCCGGGCGTTTGGGTCCAAACGCCAGGGTCCCGAGTCGGCCAGAAACTCAGTTTTTATGGGTTTAAGTGTTTTCTAATTGAAATAGAAGTCTCCTACACGTTTAGGGTTTATCCTAAACATATAAATAGACCCAAAAACATAACATTGAAGAGATTATTGATCATTGAAGGAGATTGAAGGGGATTGATGTGGAGGAACACACCACGCTTGAAAGAGGATTCTACTTAGTTTTTCTTCTCTTCTTTTAGTTTCATAGTTTATTAGTTCTAGAGTTTTGGGTGCTACATGAACGTTGTAGTTGAAGCTTGAATTATTCTTATTGTTTTATCTTAATTGGTTTGTTTATTCAATCTTGCGCTTAATTATTTAATTGCTTGATCACCAATTGAATACTATCTACGAATCTAGGGTTGAACTCGGGAGAGGGAATTCTAGATTGCATATAAGATTGGGTAGAGCAAGATCTTAACCCTTCAGGGGAGCGGATTTGCGGTTAGGATAGGAATATACCTAATCGCCTTGCTTGGTTATTATACGGGAATTATTAATGCGTTCTTGTTAATCCTGATTCCATAGGAATATAGGCGTTAGGTTAGCTTGAATAGGCGAGTTGTACTTCGGGAGAAGGCTACGAGCAATATTAACCTCGTCAATCAATAAACCTGATTAGAAGATTTAGGTCGAAAACTCAACGTGATTGTTTGCCAACCCATAACTCTAGAATATCAAATTACATTGAATTCGTCTTTAAGTTAGTTGTCTCTTTAATCTCTTAATTTACTATTTTAGATTAATTTGAGTTAAATATTTGTTTGAGTTTAGTTTAGTTGATAGTTAATCACAAGTCCCTGTGGGTACGATATCTGGACTTAAAATCCTATATTACTTGTCGATCACGTACACTTGCGTGTGCATTGGGAAATCAACCAACAGAATGTGTTTCTTGAAGTATTTGCGGACGAGCTTCCTGGGATCCACAAGATAGAGTGATCGATGTCGGTATTGATGTATTTCCAGATACGCATCCAATATCTATTCCACCCTACCGAATGGTGCCAACAGAATCGAGAGAGTTAAAAGAACAATTGAAAGATCTATTAGAAAAGGGTTTCATTCGGCCAATTGTGTCGCCTTGGGACGCACCGGTTCCTTTTGTCAGAACGAAAGACGGATCGCTTCGGATGTGTATTGACTATCGGCAGCTCAACAAGGTCACCATCAAAAACAAATACCCATTACCTCAGATAGATGATTTGTTCGACCAGTTGCAAGCTGCTAAGTTCTTCTCAAATATTGATTTACGGTCCGGGTATCACCAGTTAAAGATCAGGGAGCAGGATATTCCTAAGACTGCCTTCAGGACTCAATATGGGTACTTTGAATTTCTGGTAATGTCTTTTGGGCTAACCAGCGCCTCGGCAGCTTTTATGGATCTTATGAATCGGGTTTTCAAACCGTTTCTTGACTCCTTTGTGATTGTCTTCATTGACGATATCTTTGTTTATTCCTGAAGTCAGGATGATTATGCTAATCACCTTAGGGAAGTTTTGCAGACTCTTCATCAGCACCAGTTGTATGCAAAGTTTTCAAAATAACAATTTTGGCTAGAATCAGTCACCTTTTTGGGCCATGTCGTTTCTAGGGAAGGGATTTGGGTTGATCCCCAAAATATCGCAGCAGTGAAGGATTGGCCTAGACCAACGACCCCAACAAAGATTTGTAGTTTCTTGGGTATGGCTGCATATTATCGGAGGTTCATGGAGGGATTCTCTACCCTCACCTCCCTATTGACGAAGCTGAAGTGGAAAGCGGTTATGTTTTAGTGGTCCGATGCTTGCGAAAAGAGTTTTCAAGAATTGAAATCAAGATTGACTTCGGCGCCAGTGTTGACCTTGCCAGAAGGTTCAGAAGGATTTGTGGTGTATTGTGATGCTTCAAGGGTTGGTTTGGGGTGTGTATTAATGAAATATGGTAAGGTAATAGCATATGCTTCTAGGAAGCTTAAGAATCACGAGAAGAATTACCCGACGCATGATTTGGAACTCGCGGCGGTTGTGTTTGCATTGATGATCTGGCGGCATTATCTTTATGGGGTCCATGTGGATGTGTACACAGACCACAAGAGTCTTCAGTATTTATTCAAACAGAAGGAGTTGAACTTAAGGAAGCGGAGGTGGTTAGAATTTCTCAAGGATTATGATATGAATATTTTGTACCATCCAGGAAAGGAGAATGTGATAGCCGATGCTCTTAGTCGGAAATACATGGGTAGCTTGGCTCATTTGGAAGCAGGTCAGAGGCATTTGGCTCGGGAGGTTTATCAGTTGGCCAGTCTGGGGGTATGTCTTTCGGCCTCAGATGAAGGGAATGTCGTGGTGCGTAATGGAGCAGAGTCTTTGGTTGTAGCGGAAATCAAGGGAAAGCAATTCAGGGATCTATCTTTGGCACAATTGAGAGAAGCAATTCTGAATCACAAGACTACAAATTTTTTACTCGGCAATGATGACGGTGTTTTGCGGTGCCAATGGAGGCTATCTGTTCCAGATGTGGATGATCTTCGGAGAGAGTTATGGCAGAGGCTCACAATTCCAGGTATTCCGTACACCCAGGTTCTACGAAGATGTATCATGATCTCAAGGAGATTTATTGGTGGAATGGTATGAAGAGGGGATTGGCGGACTTTGTGACTAGGTGTCCACATTGTCAGCAAGTGAAAGCCGAGCATCAGAGGCCCGGTGGGTTGGCACAGCTTATGGAAATACCGACATGGAAATAGGAAATGATCAATATGGACTTTGTGGTAGCGTTACCTCGCACTCCGCATAGGTTCGACTCAGTTTGGGTAATAGTGGATCGGCTCTCGAAGTCGGCGCATTTCTTTCCAGTCAAGTCCATCGATACTGCGGAACAATACGCTCAGTTGTATATCAAAGAAATAGTCAGGCTCCATGGCACTCCAGTATCTATTATCTTGGATCGACGGGCCCAGTTCACAGCTAACTTTTGGAAGAAATTTCAGCAAGGTTTGGGTACGCAGGTAAATCTCAGCACAGCTTTCCACCCGCAAATGGACGGTCAGGAAAAGCGGACCATTCAGACGCTTGAAGATATGTTACAGGCTTGTGTATTAGATTTCAAGGGTAGCAGCGATGATCACTTGCCGCTTATAGAATTTTCTTATAATAACAGTTTCCATGCTAGTATTCAGATGTCCCCATTTGAGGCATTGTACGGAAGGAGGTGTAGGTCTCTGATTGGATGGTTCAAGGTTGGTGAGGCAGAACTTCTAGGAACCAAGCTACTGAAAAAGCTAGAGTCATTCAGGAAAGGATGAAGACCGCTCAAAGTCGTCAGAAATCATATGCGGATCTTCGAAGAGATTTGGAGTTTCAAGTAGATGATTGGGTATTCTTGAAGGTGTCTCCCATGAAATTAATGATGGGGTTTGGGAAGAAAAGGAAATTTAGCCCAAGGTATGTCGGGCCATATAGTATTTCTCAAAGGATAGGGCAGGTGGCGTATAGGCTGGAATTGCACCCTGAGATGTCATTAGTGCACCTGGTGTTTCATGTGTTCATGCTAAAGAAGGTAGTTGGAGATCCATTTTTCATCGTTCCGGTTGAGACCATTGAAATTAATGAAAAGTTGTCATATGAAGAGGTTCTGGTTGCTATTGTTGATAGGCAAGTTCGTAGGTTGAGAAAGAAAGAGGTCGCTTCGGTCAAAGTATTATGGCGGAGTCAACAAGTCGACGAAGCCACGTGGGAAGCGGAAAATGAAATGAAAGAGAAATATCCCAACTTGTTTGAATAAGTCCGGTAGTGGTTTTGAAAGTTGTCATATCTAAGCAATTACATTGGTGTCAGAGTTTGTGCAAGAACACTCCACTCCCCTAATTACCCTACTATTGTGACTTCTCAAACTTTGTGCCATAAATGTATATGTTGTTGTGATTAGTTGGATCATGTGCAACTCCTTGAAATAGCTGAATTATGTGCAACTCATTGTAATAGCTGAATTATGTGCAACTCATTGTAATAGCTGAATTATGTGCAATTCATTGTAATAGTTGAATTATGTGCAAATTTGTGGAGTTAACTGAACTTTGTGAGGCTTGTGGAAGTGATTGAATTATATGCAACTTTTTGAAATGACTAGATTATGTGCAACTTGATAGAGTAACTGAAAATGTGTGAAATTAGTTAAAATGTGTTTCAGGGGCTCTCTGTCAAGTAGATATGCCTAATTACAAAGGAAACTCTGGCAAAATTTTCAGGAAATATCGGAGTTATTAAAAATTTGGGGGTTGGCATGTTTTGTGTTCTCTTAACTAAGTGATTCCCCAATCCTCATTTGAAGACGAATGATTCTAAGTGGGGGAGGAAGTAAAGACCCTTAAAATTTCAAGTCTAAAAACAATGCCTGAATGGGTCCCCATGTGGTTATAACTGTAGAAATTCTTAAAATCAACCCTTGTGGAGTAAAAAGTACCCCCGAAACTTAAAATATAAAATTTTCCAGATTTGCGCAGGTCTGCGGTCCACTATGCGATCGCAGATTAGGTATGCAGACCATATAGTGGTCGCATACTTGGACGGTTTGCTGTCAATTTTTAGGACATATATGCAGCCTAGAATGCGATTGCATTTCAGGAATGCGGGTCGCATAGTTGTCGCATTCTTGCACCTTGATTTTTGCGCAGGGAGTTATGTGACGCACTATGGGATTGCATAACAGGTATGCGGACCGCATAGTTGTCGCATACTGGGGCATTCTGATTTCCTTATGTGGACCGCATAACAGGAATGCGACCGCATACCTACTTCGGGGCTCCTAATTTCAAATGTTAAAACCCAACCACCAGTTTAATAAAACACCCCTCCCCTTCATTTTTAAAGACTATCGAACAAAATGGAGAGAGGTGAGAGTGGTTTATAGTGAGAGAAGTCCTCATCTTCCCCAAATTGGTCCTCCATCTCTACTCAGGCCTGAAATTAATCGAGTAGTCTTCATATTCTTCACCATAAGAGGTAAGTCTTCACCTTATTTCCCCAAATTTTTTCAGATTTTAGTTAGAATAGGACACACATAGGTTGGTTCTTGAATATGAGAGTTAAGACCTTGCATGCATGTGAATATCCTTCTATAATCTAGCAAAGGGGAAGTAAGCTAGGGAAATCTTTCACTAAAAAGGAGATTAATTAATCAAAGGGGTCACATAGTATTTGATAAAATGCCAAAATGAGTTCATGATTTCTAATCTAAGTCTAAACATGGCATCTTGTAAATTAGATTGGAGGCAATAGAAGGTCCGGTGGGTTGAGAATAGGTATTAAAGTGGAATTTTTAACTCGAGGTATGTATGGCTAACTTTTATCTTCGTAGATTCACCTTGTTGGTGTCCGAAAATTCAGTATGAGTTTCTGGCTTATGCATATCTGAATCGATTGTTCTTATGTGTTGAGGCATAAGATTCTATTCTCTGGTTGTCCTAGTTGATTTCCACGCCACCATGCTATATGAGATTGTGAAAAGGTGATTCTTTGTGCTAATTTTATCATGTGCAAAGCTTGTTAAAGGTTGAATACCACGGTATGAAAGGATGTGCTGCAAAACGAAAGAAATGATAATGAATCAAATTGTTGAATGTATCTAAGTGCTAAATGTTGTGTAGCAAGTAATGGAAAGGAAATGAGGATTTATCTAATTGAACTATATGTTGATGGTATACTGCATATGACTCACTGTTTGGTAAATATTACTATGTCCTTGATTTCACATGGTTACTTGGTTGTTACGAATGTATATTCTTGATAATGAAAATCCTTGTGATTGAATTGATTGGTTGATGTTTCTATAAAATATGATTGGAAGGTGGGATCGGCTTGCACGCCGCAAGAGAATTGTAAAGTGGAATCGGGTTGCACGCCGCAACAGAATTGTAAGATGGGATCGGGTTGCACGCTGCAATAGAACTAATAAGGGTGTAATGGGATCAGGTTACTTGTTGCAACAAAAGTAATAAGTGTGTAATGTGATTGTAAGATGGGATCGGCTTGCACACCGCAACAGAAGTAATAAAGGTGGAATATCATATTAAGGTGGGACCGGGTTGCGCGCCGCAACAGGAGAACGATTGAAATAAGAAATTGTGGAACTCTCATTTGTGTTTTCTGTATCTCTTTGTAGTATTTGTTTGGTTTTGTTTGACTATCTCCTATCTGTGTATTGTTTGATTTTACTTGGAGTAATAGTTTTTCATACATACTAGTACTATTCCATGGTACTAACGTCCCTTTTGCCGGGGGCGCTACATCTTTTATATGGATGTAGGTGGTTCTATAGCAGGTAGCTCGGTCCGCCGATAGTGGTGCCTTCCTTTCACCTCCTCAGCAGTTTTGGTGAGCCTCACTTCCATTCAGGGTCGCGCGTAGTCTATGCCATCTTCTTTTGCATATTCTGTTCTGTTAAAGTATAGATGGGGTCTTGTTGCCAGCAAGTTTATATACTCTTCTCCGTATCGTTAGAGGCTCCGTAGACATTATGTGGGTTGTATATATGTATTTGGGGTAGTTGTCGTACTCGTTTGTAATCATGATACCGTATGGGGAGTGCTGTATTTTGGAATGTATGTTTTGGGAAGATTAAACGTTGAAAATGTTAAAAGAGGAAAGTGGACTTATGTTGTAAACACATGTTTTGATTCTATTTTGTTGTTTCACTTATAAATGTACATTATGAACACGGGGAAATGCGTTGGGTAGGAAAGGAAATCCAGGTCCGCTTGACCGGGTTCATCCGGTTGGGCGCCGGTCTCGTCCCTCGGTTTTGGGGCGTGATAAATACTTGGCAATATGGTCAAATAAATCGACTTTGGGCTCCTTATTTGATTCGTGGGTCGTGTGTTGAATATGGCTCTTTAGTAGAGGCCTGGGTACGTATGTGAGAATTACTAAAGGCCCAGACAGTGCTGGGTTTTTCATTTGGGCCTGTTGTACGCTTATTGTCATCGCATTTATAACATTTTTATCTTACTCATTATTGGGCCTGTAATAACTTTTGTATAAATGATTGGGGTATTAGTAAAAATGGGAAATGGGTAGATTTTAATATTTGCATACAAAAAATGTGTAGATAATATGCCTATAAGACTTACTGATTTATTTGTATATGTGTTATTCAATCACTATGTGCATTATAGAAACCATGACATTAGGGGGAGCACACACACACACATTGCCTACTAGCAAACACGAATAAAAAATGCTGCAATTATGTTTACTACTATGTGCTATTCGAAAATCTGCCTATAGGAACCAGTTTTCACTGATTTTTCTTTCAATTCGTATCGTCTATTAGAAATCCTACCATTAAGATTCCAATTATTCCACTTGGCGTTGTTCAGCTAGAAAATATGCCTATAGGATAAAGATATGACAATAAAATAGGCTTTAGGTACTATGCGTTAGAGATCCTTCCTGTAAGGAATCATTGCTCGCCATAATTGGTTAATGCTAACCGCTCAAACATTGTTTTATGTGCGCTACTGTTAGAGAACATGAATAATTCTGGGACTTCTCCCGGCAGATTTTGTTACACTCAACTGCATAGATCACCTAGGCATAGCACATATAGGGTTAATAACTTAAGACTTGCAGTTTCAATAACCAGCTTGTAACAACTATATAATCATGTCTATGAGCAACATCTTGCATTTGAAACGGCCCGCATGCTTTAATAAAAAGTCACCTAGAAATCATGGCTATAAGGCCTAAGGTTATTAATTCGAAAACCTCCTAATTTGCATATGTGTCTGCATGCGTTTGTTGTTTAAGTGTGGAGGTTAATGTGGTCCGCTAACTGCCTTTACATGAAGTCTTATGTGTTTTTGCCTGTCGCTTAGCTTTTCCTTTTTTGAGCAGCCTAGGTAAGGTCTACAACCATCCAAATAGAGGTCCAAAACCTCCTGGACCATAGGTATGGGACGGGTAGTGCACGCGTAAGGCACATCTTAGAATTGAATTAGAGCGCTTTTAGGTACACAACTTTAACATAGTAATCGGGTAGCAGGACATGATAGTCTGTGCCCCCTGAATAATATGAGTAACCCCCTACCCCAAGGGAGTTTCGAAATATTATTTATGTTGCACTGGGTGATCCTTTAGGCTAAATAATTTAGGACTCCCTCCCCCATTTTTTTCCTTTTTTCTTTCTAGTAGAATTGAAATAGTTGTACCTCTATATTCGCATTAAGATCTTTCTCTTTGCTTGTTTGATCACGTAGCCTAATCCATATAATTTAAGTTTGACCGGGACCCACTGTTGTGGACCTCAAGGATTTCCTAACACCTTCTCTTTGAGGTAACTTGATCCCCTACCCGATCTTTGGTGGCGTTGACTAATCAAATAGAGTTATTCACACAATAGGTGCCCTAACGCACCTTAAAATTGTTAGGTGGCGGATCTCCTCTTTTAATTGGGAAGTGTGGAAACTCGATTTCGCGATAAAAAGGATTAGTCGTGCCCCTTTTTCTTGCGAAATCGGGTTTCGACACGTGACAACTCTTTTGAGAAAGGTGTTAAAAGAGAGAGTCGCCACCTAACAGGTTTGAGGTGCGTTAGGGCACCTATTTGAAAATAAATTTTGTTTAACAAGTTTGTGTCACCAAAGATCGGGTAAGGGCTCAAATTACCTCGAGGAGAGGGTGTTAGGAATTCCTCGAGGTCCACAATTATGGGTCCCAACCAAACTTGAATTATATGAATTAGTCAAAAATAAGAGGGAAAGACAAGAAGTTTGGACAATTATTATCAAAAGTCTACCAATAAGCAAAAATAAGTGACTTTAAGACAAGATGGGCGGCCCTATGTTTTTTAGCCTAAAGGATCACCCCGTGCAACATAAATAATACTTCGTAACACCCTCGAGATGGGGTGTTACTCGTATGATTTAGCGGGCATAGACTATCATCTCTCGCTACCCAATTACTATTTTTAATGTTTTTTACCTAACGAGCGCTAGTCGATTCTAAATCGCGCCTTATGCGTGCACTACCCGTCCCATGCCTATGGTCTAGGAGGCATTTGGACCTCTATTTTCGGTGGTTCTAGACTTAACTTAGGTTGCTCAAAATGATGAAACTAGGCGACATACAAAAAAGGTTGGAATTCATGAAAGGAAATTAAGGGCTCAAGTTAACCTCCACACTTAGACAACAAATGCACGCAAACAAATTAGGCGCTTGATAGTTTCAGCATTGAGACGAGTTAAAGTCATTAAGCCCTATAGAAATGGTTTCTATGTGATCTTGGGATTCAAGCATGCAAGAAGTTTCATCTTATAGGCATGCCTTCTAATAGTGGTAGAGCTAATGTAACGACACGACCGGTCGTTCCGTGAGATTTACCCCATTTCCCCTATTTCTGCATTTGTTATGTATCGCTATCTTGTTTTTGATGTGTTGGATCAGTTGGTTTGGGTCCGGAGTAGTTATGGTGAGAGTTTAGGCATTTAGCCTTTTAAAGTAGCCTAATAGTTGAGAAAGTCAACTGAGAGTTGACTTATTGGTAAACGACCTCGGAATGTAGAATTTATGGCTCGAATAGCTTCGTTAAGTGATTTGGGACTTGGGAGTGTGTTCGGAATATTTTTGTGATGTCCGGAGTAGAATTGGGCTTGAATTGGCGCAAGTTAGTTTTTGGCGATTTTCGGTCGGCGGTGGAAAATAAGCTATCGAGGTCGGAATGGAATTTTGGAAGTTAGAATGGTTTCGTAATGTCATTTTGGATATGTCCGCAAAATTTCAGGTTAATTGGAGGTGTTTTGGTTGGTTTCGGCGTAGTTGGCGAATTTTAGGAGTTTCAAAGTTCTTAGGCTTGAATTTGATAAACATTTGGTGTTTTCGTGTTGCTTTTGGTGTTTCTAGTGCTCGACTAAGTTGGAATAATGCTACGGGGTATGTTGGTATGTTTGGTTGAGTCCCGAGGGCCTCGGGTGTGTTTCGGGTGATTAACGGACAAATTCTTGGCTTGAAAACTAGGCAGATTTGTTGCTGGTGTGAGGTTCTGGTTTCCTTCTACACGATCGCGGGAGGATGTTTACGATAGCGTAGAGTAAAATAGTGGGGAAGGCATTTTGTTCTATGAGATCGCGTGGTTAGGATTGCGATTGCATAGGTTGGGCAGGATAGGCAGACCGATCGCGTGGGTGGTTCTGCGATCGCGTAGGGTATTTTGAGACGCGTGTATGGGGTGGAGAATTGTTATATGCGATCGTGTTTATTGGTCTGCGATCGCAGTGGTTGGTTGGTCTTTGCATCGCGATCGCGTGCCACGGTTCTCGATCGCAGTGAAGGAAATTTTATAGCTAGGCAAAATGTTTTAAAAGTCCTGTTATGCGAAATTGGCTCATATTTCCTCCATTGTTGAGGAGTTAGGAACACTTTTGAGAGGATCGGAGAGGGAATTGAAGGGAATCACTAGGAGGTAAGGTTTTTAACTTCATAACTCGTTTATATGTCGATTTCTAAGTGATTAAACCATAGAATGTTCTGGAATTAAACCCAAATTGGGAAGAAGGGGTGCATGGGAAATTTATTCTTCTTTTGAGGATTTGAGTGGGCAGTTGTGGTCCGATTTTAGTGTTCTTGGTATGTATAGAATCGTGGGAGGACGAGGATTCTAATGATGTAAAAATTATGGAATTCCTAGATGTAGGCCCGGGGCTTGGGTTTGGCCGAATTTCAAGATTTTTGATTAAAATGATAATTTTCGATTGGGTTGTGTTCCTTGAGTATATATTAATGATGTTGAACTGGTTTTGGCTAGATTCGGAGAAATCGGGAGCCAATTTGTGGGGCAAAGGCATAGCTGACTAGTGTCGCGGCCCGGTAGAGGTAAGTAATGGTCTTAAATCTTGTCCTGAGGGTATGGAACCCCGGACTACATATTTTCTCACTGATTTTTAGAAAGGCGCACATGTCGGATGATGAGTATGTGGCACGTACTGATTTTAGGATTGGACTAGGTCCTCTCCGCGGCAACTAATGAGTTGCATATTTACTCAAAATCTTATGTTAAATTATGCTCTAAAGATTTGTGAAATATTTGGGTTGTAAACCGTGTTTGGGGCCTCGTGCGGATCTGTTTAGACCCCTTTGAGGGCATCATACTATTGTTTTCCTCACTACCTGTTGATGATTTTACTCATCATCATTGTGCATACTGTTTTATTTGAAACTCAGCCTGATTTACACTACATGAGCATTAAAATGATGTTTTCGGGTCGAGTACCCCGTTCTATTACTTCGCCCGAGGGGCTTTTCGAGTGGTTCCACCGAGTGTGGCCGAGGGCCAAGAGTGATTGTGAGGTGCTGAGTGATATTAGCGTTTGGGCTGAAGGAGCCCCTCCGGAGTCTGTACACACCCCCAGTGAGCGCACCGAGTGCGAGTGATTGATTGATTGGGAGGCATGAGTGGTTGTGAGGTGCTGGGGGATTGTGAGGCATGCCCGAGGGGCTGATTATGAAACATGTTTTTCCTGAGGGGCTACTTATGATTTTACTACATTTATTTGCATACCAAATCCTTGTTTTAAAGTTGTTTAAAATGTGCATTGTTTTAAGGACTTTTGTGAAGTTGATTTCTAAGGCATGACGATTTCGTATATCTATGTATACTATTGGAAAGTAAGGTTGTATATATTGTGACTTGATGACATTGATTTTATGTGATTCCTTGCTGCTTAGACTTGATTTATTTCTATTACTACTGAGTTGGCGTACTCACATTACTCCATGCACCTCTGTGTGCCGATTCAGGAGCAGATATCGAGCGTTAGCTTATATATATATATATATATATATATATCGCAGCGGAGCCGGATCGTGGGGATATAGAGGTAGTTGTTCAGCGTTTGAAGCATCTCTGATTTCCCTTCCTGTTGTATTTAGCTATGATTCGGAGTTTTGTATCATAATACTTTATTTTTGCTTATTTCACTAGATGCTCATGACATGTTGGCGTCGGGTTTTGGGGATGGCAGTACTGTATATAAAATTTTCCTATTATATTAAGAACTTTTTGTATATTATTATGAATTGCTTGAAACTTAAATGGGATTTTCAAAAGGAAATGTGAACACGCGGTAGTCGGCTAGCCTAGTTCCACGATAGGCGCCATCACGCCCGGTTAGGATTTGGGGTCCTGACAGTTTGTGTATCAGCGCCCAAGGTTACATAGGACTCGACGGTCATGAGTAAGTTTAGTATAGCCTTACGGATTGGTACGGAGACGTCTGTACTTATCTTCGAGAGGCTGCCGAACATCTAGGAAACATTCTATCTTTCTTGAACTCTTTCATGCAAATCTATTGATTCTTGAAATCTGAACTTATGTTGTTTCATTCTCTCACAGATGGTGAGGACATGCCATACCGATCAGAGTGACCAGTCACCGGCTAGACTAGCGAGAGGTCGAGGCCGCGGTTGAGGCCGGGGCAGTACCTCAGGATCCCCCTATTAATCATGATCAGGTTCCCGCCGATGGTGTCCCAATGGGACAGGCTCAGGCACTAGTAGTGCCTATGGTTATTCCGGGTCTTTAGGAGGCTTTGTCTCAGATATTGTCAGTATGCACCGGTTTGGCTCAGGCCGTTGCCATGTCTTCTTCTGCCACCATAGCTCAGGCGGGCGGAGGCAATCGGACTCCAGCTGCCCGTTCACCTGAGCAGGCTGCACAGGGTATTCAGGCACCGGGAGCAGCCGTACCTCAGCCAGCTGCTACTATTCAGGATTATGTGGTCCCTGCTATGCCTAAGGATGAGCAGGGCAGGTTAGAGAGGTTCAGCAGACTTCAGCCTCCGACTTTCAGCGGTACAGAGGGCGAGGAAGCCCAGGGATTTCTAGGTAGGTGCCAGAGGATACTGCGCACTGCGGGTATTCTGGATACCAGTGGGGTCTCGTTTGTTACCTTACAGTTTGCGGGTGCTGCCTTTACTTGGTGGGAGTCTTTCGAGAGGCGTAGACCGGTTGGTTCAGCACCTCTTACCTGGCAGCAGTTCTCCACGATCTTTTTGGAGAAGTATGTTCCTCAGTCTCACAGAGAGGAGCAGTGTAGGCAGTTTGAGCAGCTGCGCTAGGGAGAGTTATCAGTCACTCAGTACGAGATGAGATTTTTCGAGTTGGCTAGGAATGCTTCTGAGATTATCCCTACTGATAGGGAGAGGGTGCGGAGGTTCGTAGATGGTCTTTCTTATCAGCTTCGGTTATTTATGACTCGAGAGAGAGTATCGGGTGCTTCATTCGAGTAGGTTGTTGACATAGCTCGAGATATTGAGTCTGTTTGCCGCCCGAGGCCAAGAAGCCTTGTGGTTCGGGCAGTTCCAGTGGTGCTCTCTTCAAGGGACAGTTTCTGCAGGGTAGGGTCCATTCAGGCCTCCTCAGTCAGGTCACCCAGCTTATAGTGGTGCATCTTCGGGGCAGGGTCCTCGTGGTTCTCAGTCAGGCCGTACTTCATTTGGTGCCCTCCCAGCTCAGAGTGCAGCTCGAGAACCTCTAGTTCAAGGTTCTTCTATGCAGTGTCTTCTAGTGGTCGTACGAGTGCTAGGGGTTTCTATCAGTCCCCGCCTCCAGCTCCAGGGAGTTGTTTTGAGTGCGAAGAGTTCGGGCACGGGTGGAGGCAGTGTCCCCACCGTTCTGGTGGATCTTCTCAGCAGAAGGGCCAGCCCTCGATTTCAGCTCCAGTCACTTCACAGCCCGCCCAGGCACTCAGGGGTGGTGGTCAGTCAGCCAGAGGCCGCCCTAGAGGGGGAGGTCAGGCTCATATATATGCATTTCCAGCAAGGCCGGATGCTATGGCCTCAGATGCCGTAATTGCAGGTATTGTTTCATTCTGTTGCCATGATGCCTTGGCTTTATTTGACCCTGGTTCCATATATTCCTATGTTTCTTCATATTTTGTCGGTTTTCTGGATGTGCCCCGTGAGTCTTTGGTCACCTCTGTTCATTTGTCGACTCCGGTGGGCACTATTGTTGTTGTGGACCGCGTGTATCGGACATGCATGATATCTATTGGGGGTTTGGAGACCCGAGTGGACCTACTATTACTCAACATAGTCGATTTTGACGTGATATTGGGCATGGATTGGTTATCTTTGTGTCATGCTGCTTTTAATTGTCACGCTAAGACCGTGACCTTAGCTATGCCAGGGTGTCTGAGGGTTGAGTGGAGAGGTTCTTTCGAGTATATGCCTAGCAGGGTGATTTCTTACCTGAAGGCTCGATGCATGATTAAAAAGGGGTGTTTATCTTATTTGGCCTTTGTGAGGGATGTCGGTGGTGAGACTCCCGCAATTGATTCAGTTCATGTGGTCCGTGATTTTTCGGATGTGTTTCCTGCAGACCAGCCACGCATGCCACCTCATAGGGATATTGATTTTGGTATTAACCTGGTGCCAGGCTCTCAGCCTATTTCTATTCCACCATATCGTATGGCGCCAGCGGAGCTAAAGGAATTGAAGGAGCAGCTTCAGTAGCTCCTAAGGGGTTCATTCGGCCTAGTGTATCACCTTGGGGTGCAGCGGTGTTGTTCTTTAAGAAGAATGATGGATTCATGCGTATGTGTATTGATTATCGGTAGTTGAATAGGGTTACGGTGAAGAACTGATATCCCTTGCCCCGTATTGATGATTTGTTTGACCAGCTCCAATGAGCCAGAGTATTTTCCAAGATTGATTTGAGATCTGGGTACCATCAGTTGAGGATTCGGGATTCTGATATCCCGAAGAATGCTTTCTGGACCAGGTATGCTCATTATGAGTTCTTGGTTAAGTCGTTTGGGGTGACCAATGCCCCAGCTGCGTTCTTGCAATTGATGAACGTGTTTCAGCCTTATCTTGATTCCTTTTTCATTGTGTTCATTGATGACATCCTGGTTTATTCTCATAGCCAGGAAGAGCATGCTCAGCATTTGAGAGTTGTGTTACAGAGATTGAGAGATGAGAAGCTTTATGCGAAATTCTCCAAGTGTGAGTTTTGGCTGGGATCGGTAGCTTTATTGGGGCACATGGTGTCCAGTGAGGGGATTCAGGTTGATCCAAAGAATATAGAGGCGGTGTAGAGTTGGCCCAGACCGTCCTCAGCTACAGAGATTAGGAGTTTCCTTGGTTTGGCGGGATATTACTGTTGCTTTGTGGAGGGATTCTCTTCGATAGCTTCTCCTTTGACCAGATTGACCCAAAAGGGTGCTCTATTCAGATGGTCTGATGAGTGTGAGGAGAGCTTTCAGAAGCTCAAATCAGCATTGACTACAGCTCCAGTACTAGTTTTGCCTGCTGGTTCGGCTTCTTACACAATTTATTGTGATGCTTCCAGAGTTGGCTTAGGAGCGGTATTGATGCAGGATGGTAGGGTGATTGCCTATGCGTCTAGACAGTTGAAGGTGCACGAGAAGAATTATCCAGTGCACGATCTTGAGTTAGCTGCCATTGTTCATGCCTTGAAGATTTGGCGGCATTATCTATATGGAGTGCAGTGTGAGATTTTCACTGATCATCGCAGTTTGCAGTATCTGCTGAGGCAGAAGGACTTGAATTTGCGTCAGAGGAGATGGTTAGAGCTCCTCAAGTATTATGACCTCACTCTCTTATATCATTCGGGGAAGGCCAATGTAGTGGCCGATGCCTTGAGTCGTAGAGCAGAGAGTTTGGGGAGTTTAGCTTACCTTCCAGTAGCAGAGCGGCCATTAGCTCTTGATGTTCAGGCCTTAGCAGGTCATTTAGTGAGATTGGATCTATCAGAACCCCTGCGGGTGTTGGCTTGTGTAGCCTCCAGGTCTTCTCTTTATGATCAGATAAGAGCACGCAAGTATGATGATCCACATTTGCTTGTTCTTCAAGATAGGGTATATCGCGGTGATGCCAGAGATGTGGTTATTGGTGATGATGGGGTCATGAGGATGCAGGGCCGGATTTGCGTGCCCAATGTAGATGGACTTCGAGATTTGATTCTAGCAGAGGCTCATAGTTCGCGATATTCCATCCATCCGGGTGCCGCAAAGATGTATCAGGATTTGAGGCAGCATTATTGGTGGAGGAGAATGAAGAAATATGTTGTGGAGTTTGTGGCTCGGTGTCTCAACTGTCAGCGCACCAGAGACCGGGTGGATTGCTTCAGAGGTTTGATATTCTGGAGTGGAAGTGGGAGCGGATCGCCATGGACTTCGTAGTTGGACTCCCACGGACTTCGAGGCGGTTTGATGTTATATGGGTTATTATGGATCGGCTGACCAAGTCCACACACTTCATTCCTGTTGGTACTACGTATTCATCGGAGAGGTTAGCTGAGATTTTTATCAAGGAGATTGTCTGTTTACATGGGGTTCCAGTTTCTATCATTTCCGAAAGAGGCACTCAGTTCACATCCCAATTTTGGAGAGCCATGCAGAAAGAGTTGGTTACTCAGGTTGCGTTGAGCACAACGTTTCATCCTCAGACCAACGGGCAGTCGGAGCGTACCATTCAGATTTTGGAGGACATGTTGTGTGCTTGTGTGATTGACTTTGGTGGTTCATGGGATAAGTTTCTGCCACTAGCGGAGTTTGCATATAATAACATCTATCAGTCGAGTATTCAGATGGCTCCGTATGAGGCCTTGTATGGTAGGAGGTGTAGATCTCTAGTTGGTTGGTTTGAGCCGCGCAAGGCTAGGCTATTGGGCACATACTTGGTTCAGGATGCTTTGAGTAAGGCAAAGTTGATTCAGAAGCGGCTTCGCATGGTGCAGTCTAGGCAGAAGAGTTATGCGGACCGGAAGGTCCGAGATGTGTCTTTCATGGTTAGGGATAAGGTGTTGCTGAAGGTATCACCCATGAAGGGTGTTATGAGATTCTGGAAGAGAGGAAAACTGAGTCTCGGGTTCATTGGACCATTTGAGGTACTTCAGAAGGTTGGGGAGGTGGCCTATAGGCTTGTTTTGCCTCCCAGTATATCGAGTATTCATCCAGTATTCCATGTTTCGATGCTCCGGAAGTATGTTGGTGACCCTTCCCATGTTTTGGACTTCAGCACGGTTCAGCTCGAGGGTGATATGTCATATGAGGTAGAGCCAGTAGCTATTTTGGGTCGTCAGGTCAGGAAGCTGAGGTCAAAGGATATAGCTTCAGTGAAGGTTCAGTGGAGAGGGCAGCCGGTGGAGGATGCCACCTGGGAGATCGAGCGAGAGATACGGGACAGATATCCTCACTTATTCGAGACTCCAGGTATGTTTTTTAGACCCGTTCGAGGACGAACGTTTGTTTAAGAGGGGGAGGATGTAACGACCCGACAGGTCGTTCCATGAGATTTACCCCATTTCCCCTATTTTTGCATTTGTTATGTATCGCAATCTTGTTTTTAATCTGTTGGATCAGTTGGTTTGGGTCCGGAGTAGTTATGGTGAGAGTTTAGGCATTTAGCCTTTTAAAGTAGCCTAATAGTTGAGAAAGTCAATTGAGAGTTGACTTATTGGTAAATGACCTCGGAATGCGGATTTTATGGCTCGAATAGCTTCGTTAGGTGATTTGGGACTTCGGAGTGTGTTCGGAATATTTTTGTGATATCCGGAGTAGAATTAGGCTTGAATTGGCGAAAGTTAGTTTTTGGCGATTTCCGGTTGGCAGTGGAAAATAGGCTATCAAGGTCGGAATGGAATTTCGGAAGTTGGAACGGTTTCGTAATGTCATTTTGGATATGTCCGCAAAATTTGAGGTTAATCGGAAGTTGGTGTTTCCGTGTTGTTTTTGGTGTTTCGAGGGCTCGACTAAGTTGGAATAATGCTACGGGTTATGTTGGTATGTTTGGTTGATGTCCCGAGGGCCTCGGGTGTGTTTCGGGTGATTAACGAACCAATTCTGTGCTTGAAAACTGGGCAGATTTGTTGCTGGTGTGAGGTTCTGGTTTCCTTCTACGCGATCGCGGGAGGATGTTTGCGATCACGTAGAGTAAAATAGTGGGGAAGGCATTTTGTTCTATGCAATCGCGTGGTTAGGATTGCGATCGCATAGGTTGGGCAGGATAGGCAGAGCGATCGCGTGGGTGGTTCTGCGATCGGGTAGGGTATTTTGAGGCGCGTGTATGGGGTGGAGAATTGCTCTATGCGATCGTGTGTATTGGTCTGCGATCGCAATGGTTGGTTGGTATGTATAACGCGATCGCGTGCCAAGGTACGCGATCGTAGTGAAGGAAATTTTATAGCTGTGCAGAATGTTTTAAAAGGCCTGTTTTGCGAAATTGGCTCATATATCCTCCATTGTTGACAAGTTGGGAGCACTTTTGAAAGGATTGAAGAGGGAATTTAAGGGAATCACTTGGAGTTAAGGTTTTAAATTCATAACTCGTTTATATGTCGATTTCTAAGTGATTAAACCATAGATTTTGCTGGAATTAAACCCAAATTGGGGAAGAAGGGATGCATGGGAAATTGGTTCTTCTTTTGAGGATTTGAGTGGGCATTGTGGTCCGATTTTAGTGTTCTTAGTATGTATAGAATCATGGGAGGATGAGGACTCTAATGATGTAAAAATTATCAAATTCCGAGACGTGGACCTGGGGCTTGGGCTTGGCTGAATTTCGGGATTTTTGATTAAATTGATAATTTTTTATTGGGTTGTGTTCCTTGAGTATGTATTAATGATGTTGAACTGGTTTTGGCAAGATTCAGAGCAATCGGGAGCCAATTTGAGGGGTAAAGGCATAGCGGACGCGGCCCGGTAGAGGTAAATAATGGTCTTAAATCTTGTCCTGAGAGTATGGAACCCCGAACTACATATTTTCTCACTGATTTTTAGAAAGGCGCATATGTCGGATGACGAGTATGTGGCGCGTACTGATTTTTGGATTGGACTAGGTCCTCTCCGCGGCAACTAATGAGTTGCATATTTACTCAAAATCTTATGTTAAATTATGTTCTAAAGATTTGTGAAATATTTGGGATGTAAGCCATGTTTGGGGCCTCCTGCCGATCTACTTAGACCTCTTTGAGGGAGTTTTACTGATGTTTTCCTCACTACCTGTTGATGATTTTACTCTGCATCATTTTGCATACTGTTTTATTTGAAACTAAGCCTGCTTTACACTACATGAGCATTAAAATGATGTTTTCGGGTCGAGTACCCCGTTCTATTACTTTGCCCGAGGGGCTTTTCGAGTGGTTCTACCAAGTGTGGCCGAGGGCCAAGAGTGATGGTGAGGTGCTGAGTGATATTAGCGCTTGGGCTGAAGGAGCCCCTCCGGAGTCTGTACACACCCCCACTGAGTGCACCGAGTGCGAGTGATTGAGTGATTGGGAGGCATGAGTGGCTGTGAGGTGCTGAGTGATTATGAGGTGCTGAAGGATTGTGAGGCATGCCCGAGGGGCTGATTATGAAACATGTTTTTCCTGAGGGGCTACTTATGAATTTACTACATTCATTTGCATACCAAATCGTTGTATTAAAGTTGTTAAAAATGTGCATCGTTTTAAGGACTTTTGTGAAATTGATTTCTAAGGCATGACGATTTCGTATATCTATGTATACTATTTGAAAGTAAGGTTGTGTATATTGTGACTTGATGACATTGATTTTTATGTGATTCCTTGCTACTTAGACTTGATTTATTTCCATTACTAGAGTTGGCGTACTCACATTACTCCCTGCACATATGTGTGTAGATTCAGGAGCAGATATCGAGCGTTAGCTTTTATATATATATTGCAGCGAAGCTGGATCGTGGGGATATAGAGGTAGTTGTTCAGCATTTGCAGCATCTCTGCTTTCCCTTCCTGTTGTATTTAGCTTTGATTCGGAGTTTTGTATCATAATACTTTATTTTGGCTTATTTCACTAGATGCTCATGACATGTTGGCTCCGGGTTTTGGGATGGCAGTACTGTATATAAAAGTTTCCTATTATATTAAGAACTTTATTTATATTGTTATGAATTTCTTGAAACTTAAATGGGATTTTCAAAAGGAAATATGAACACGCGGTAGTCGGCTAGCCTAGTTCCACAATAGGCGCCATTACGATCGGTTAGGATTTGGGGTCGTGACAGCTAAGCAATGAAACTGTGTTTGGAAAGTTCAATATTAATACTTTAAGGCGAGTGGTATTAGCCTATAGGCAAGATTTCTAGCGATTAGCAATTGGATTTTATTTTTATACTTGGCTCCTATATGCATGTTTTCTAGGTGAGTAGTATAATAACAATAGCACATTAACCAATTGAAGTCCTATAGGCATGATTTCTAGATGGATATGAGCAGAACAAGCTAATGTAATCCTATAGTCATAATATCTAATGAATATGCTGCAATGCAGATTGAATGATTGGTCATTGACATTTTATTTCCTAACGTCATGGTATCTAACAAAACACATAGGAGGAGAATATGTTAAACGAATTAAGCACTCAGGTCCTATAGGCAGGTTATCTATCAATGAATAGGAGTTGCACATGTTGAACAAATTAAACACCTATAGACAGGACTTTTACCCGTTCATGCAAATATTAAATAAACCCATTTTCCCAATTATACTAACACCTCAATCGTTATTAAATAATTATTACAGACTCAATGAGTGGAATAAATTACAGAATTACAAAATAACTATAGTGGGCCTAAGACATGCCCAAAGTATACCCAGTCTGGTCAGGCCTTCAATCTCGTATCCATAAAATTTCACAACAGCCCAGAAAATAATCTTCATTTACACAAAATAGCCTACATCCAGTCGCCATAATTTGAACAAAAGTCCCAGAAGAATAGGCATTTATACAAACCAATTTGCTTATTTAGTAGGTGAAAAAAAGGGGTGCAGAGTTGGGCAATTAGCACAAAGTGGCAAAGAACCTTAGACCTTAGTGTGTCAGAGTTCCCAAGGGCTTCAAGAACCTAGGGAAGTTCTCACACTAGGGAGGTTGATAGAGGAGATTTAAGGGGGGGGCTTGTCTTTCAGCCGGCCTAGAATTAGACTCATAACAAGAAATAATCAATAAAAATAGTAAATAAGTAATAGGTTTGGAAAAGCATTTGCAAACACTATAAGATAATCACATAATGAACTCGAGAAGCAAATTAACACATTGGGCAGGGTGATATATGATAAGAAACAAAGAGCCTGGGATTGCAAGGCTAAAAGGTAGGGTATTAGACTAGTAAAACCAAGTAATGCAACCAGTTTAAAGGATCATATTATACCAAACTAAGGATTAAACAGGATAATACAAACAGGATCAAATATCATAGAGGGCGTCAATCAAGGAAGATTAGTTTAAAGGATAACAGGTTATTAGAGATACAGATTGGACATGGCAAGAACACATAGAGTGGAAACCATAGTCATAGGAGCATACTAAACTTAGAGTAAAGGTCTTAAACAAGTTAGGGCATGCTAATAACATCAATTAATCACTAAAAGATCAGAATTAGGCAGAGAGCATGGATTAAACCATATAATCAAGGTAGAACATTCGAATTATCAACAACAGTAAACTAAGCATGCTTCATTATGTCCAGATTAACTAAGTTAAGTGCGACATTATTAGGCTAGAAATTATAGGCAGAATCACACATAAAAGAGAGTCAGGTAATACACTAAGCCATGAACTTTCGGAGAATATGCTAACATAATAGAGTAAACATCACGAGGGTTCAGAAACTAACTAGTGATTGTTCAATACACAAGAAAAGAACAGCAGTAAGGACCCAGAGTCTTGAATATGTCAAGTTCCCAAGGGTTTCAAGAACCCAGGGCAGTGCTCACACCCAAGAGAGGTCAGAATAGTAGAAATCTAGTAGCATGGCTTTCAGCCGGCCAAGATCCAAACAGAATAAGAATAGTAAACAAATACAGAGTAGAAACCTCAGCTTTTAGTGATTTTTTTCGTCTCCATAAAAAGGGAAAGGGAACGGGTTTATATAGTGATAAAATTAGTACATAAGTAAGGAAATACAATCAATCAAACCATAAAAGGAAAGAAGAACACATAAATCAATTAAAATCGGAATAGGAGAAGAAGCCGGTAAACCCTAAATTTTTTAGGAAAAATAAATATTACCAGAATATACACAAAAATAGTAGCGTAAGATGGATATATATACAAATAATACTCAAAATCAGAGAATCGAACAAATTTTTGTTCGATTCGAAGAGATCTGAAAACCTAATTTTAGGGTAAGTAAGAATCAACGAAACATACACAAATATTCGTACTCACAATAGAATAAAGGATGATATAGACAGAATGGTGGAAAGATCAGAGATTTGAACCCATTTTGGTTCGATCTTGTGGAGATCTGCTTGCCAAGTTTAGGCAAGCAGTATAAGAGAGTACCATGGGAGGCCGTATATGGAAAAGAATAACCATGGGATCCCATATTAGGTGGGATTAGGAGAGTTTTTAGGGGGCTTCAACTAAGGTTCTTAGGAGGGAGAACGGAGGTGAGGGATATTACGGTGGCGGACGGGGGAGAATGGGAGTAGGGTTGGGTATTTGGGTAGTTAAAGGGGATAGTTTGATATGGGACGTTTGTCTCAGAGATCAACGGCCACGATTAAAATGGAGTTGGGTCGGGTTATTAGGAACAGGTTGCGACTGGGTTAAGGGTTGGGTTGGGGTATATTTGGGCTAGTGTATTAGGTTTTGGGCCATTTCTTGGTCCGAAAATGGGTTCAAGAGTGGGCTAGTTTTTAAATACCCTAAAATTTTATCAAAAAGAATTTATAAAATGATTAATAGATAGAATAAAATATTATTTATACAATGAAGTGCTTAAAAATAACTTTGTATTATAAAAGTACAAAATATATTATTTTGACACAAATAATATAAAATGAGGAGCCTTTATGCATGAATATAGGTCATTATTGCAAAATTATATAAATAGCTTAAAAATGCTAATGTAATTATATGAAATGAAATGAAATATTTGAAACATATGTTATAGGTGCAAAACTAATCATTTTAGGTAACTAAGTCATCATAAAATAATTTAAAGGGATAATAATTAAATATTTGTATAACTTAAATGCACGAAAATTAATTTAAAGCTCAAAATTATGGAAAATTATAGAAAAATGCTTGTATATGTTTGTAAACTAAATATTGATGAAAATATACTATTTTGAAAGTATATATATATATATATATATATATATATATATATTCTTATTTTTTTAAATATGAGGAAAAAGTTGGGTATCAACAACTGCCCCTCTTTACCCGGGAATGATGAAAGAGTTGTCGGGAAAAGAAATGATGAGGGATTTTAACTGAATGGGGTGATTTGAAAAATGGAGGCCGAACTTCGATTTTTGAGTTGCCTACATATCCCTGGTTTTCGGGGAATCAGGTCGTGTGTAGTTCTAAATCCAGCAGTGAATTAAGCCGATGGAGTTGTTGTAGGAATGGGAAGGTTCTTCTAGATATATCTTTGAACGATTATGGATATTCGAATAGTTATCAAGTGGAAATGGGTAACGGACAGTGATTGGCTGTATTTGAGGTAGTTACAGGATGTGAACATTAAACAGAAAGTGGAGCGAAGATTACTCCCGTTGGGAGAATAGTTACCTCCTGGATTTCCTGCAAAACTTAAACACAATGCATGCAGGTATATATTGTGATAATTTAAACATGATGCAAATTCCCTTTGGACCATGAGGGCTGTCTATGGACGATTGGGATTATGTCCTTAGACCGTGACGTCATGGGCCATAAATCGTGTGATAAGGGATTCACATGCCATGAAATGATTTTCTCGGGCCATGAAAATGGTGCTTATCAACTATGAAGCCTTTGAATAATGATGTGCAATATTGGGAGATCCTTAGGCCATGGCATGGTGTTTTCCTGCTATGAGGATGATACCTTTGGACTATGACACCTTTGGACAAAATGACGGCATTTCAGCTCATGAGATGCAAAGACATGATGTTTTGTCAAATGCGAAGCGAAACAAGACAGAGCTTAGTCTTATGTAAGATCTGGGGCAGAGTTAGCCCCGAGAAAGATAGAAAATAGCAATTGGTATTATGCAAGAAAAGGCAGAGCTTAGCCTTATGCAATTGAGGAGGCAGGGCTTAGCCTTATGCAATTAAGGAGGCAGGGCTTAGCCTCATGCAAAACTGGATACAATGCTTAGTCTCATTCAAGGAAAGGCAATGCTTAGCATTATACAATTAAGGAGGCAGAGCTTAGCCTCATGCAAAATGGGAGACAATGCTTAGTCTCATGCAAGGAAAGGCAATGCTTAGCCTTATGCAATTAAGGAGGCAGGGCTTATTCTCATGCAAAATTGGAGACAATGCTTAGTTTCATGCAAGGAAAGGAAATTCTTAGCCTTATGCAATTAAGGAGGCAGGGCTTAGCCTCATGCAAAATGGAAGACAATGGTTAGTCTCGTGCAAGGAAAGGCAATACTTAGCCTTATGCAATTAAGGAGGAAGAGCTTAGCCTCATGCAAAATGGGAGACAATGCATAGTCTTATACAAAGAAAGGCAATGCTTAGCCTATGAAATTAAGGAGGCAGTTCATAGCCTCATGCGAAGAGAATATAATGGGTGATATTAGAGCATTTCTTTGCTGGAGATACGTTTGTGTTTGGCAGCTTTGTCGTTATGAAGATAGTCATTTTGATATATGTACGTATTTGTGAATATTCCTTGTTCCTGCATCCAAAGAAAAATCATGAGTTTTGCGGGAAGGTTGGTTCGTGACTTCACCTGCTTGCTTTGCTTTGCTTTGCTTTGCTTTGTATCGAAATCCTGCTCAAGTTAATATGGGTAGCATATGGTTGCTCATAAGATAATGTTTTTCAAAAAATATGCGTGCATTTGATGAATGTAGCTATTTAAAATATAGTAGTATACAATATTAAATAAATTAGATGAACCAATGACTGTGACACTTTTAGAGACATTGCGACTTTCTTGCATTAGAATTTTGAGGTCCCTCCTAAAAATTCTACCCCAGTTTAATAGGTGATTCTTTAAACGTTCTGAATATGACGAAGTTGACTGGACTTGTTCTGGAATTTTGAGGGTCCTCTTCAAAATTCTGCCCCAGTTTCTGATTGTGGAGAAAATGGACATTTTATTGAATTGTGACTGAACCCACAGGGCTGCCTATGTATACTCTCTTAACCGGGAATTAGGTCAAGTGTAGTTTAGTTACATCAGATGAAGAAATGAAAATATTCTAAACATAGTATCTTTTAATTGTGTCTTAGTTGATAGGATTTGGCAAAATTTCTCCATCCATTTCTGCGAGTATGAGTGCTCCTCCTGTTAGTACTCTGTGAACCATGTAGGGCCCTTGCCAATTGGGTGAAAACTTCCCTTTGGCTTCATCTTGATGCGGGAAGATTATCTTCAGCACCAGCTGCCCCTGTGTGAACTATCTAGGTTTGACCCTTTTGTTGAAAGCTCTGGACATTCTGTTTTGATAAAGTTGACCATGGCAAACCGCATTCATTATTTTCCCGTTAATAAGGGCTAATTGTTCGTAGCGACTTCTTATCCGTTCTGCATCACTGAGTTTAACTTCTTGTATAATTCTTAAATAAGGGATTTCGACTGCGGTGGGAATGACAACTTCAGTACCGTAGACCAGTAAGTGGGAAGTTGGCCGAGTCGAAGTGCGGACTATGGTACGGTACCCTAACAAGGAAAATGGTAATTTCTCGTTCCATTGCTTGTGGTTGTCTACCATCTTTCTCAATACTTTCTTGCTATTTTTGTTGGCGGCCTCCACGGCTCCGTTCATTTGAGGCATGTATGCTGTGGAATTCTTATGCTTGATTTTGAATGTTTCACACATAGCTTTCAATAAGTCACTGTTGAGGTTGGTGGCGTTGTCGGTGATAATAGATTCCGGCACCCCGAATCGGCAAACAATACGATCTCTAACAAAATTTGCAACGACTTTCTTGGTTGCAACTTTGTAAGATGCAGGTTCAGCCCATTTTGTGAAGTAGTCTATAGACACTAAAATGAACCTGTGCTCGTTTGAAGCGGCGGGCTCGATCGGACGGATGACATCCATTCCCCAAGTGGCAAAAGTCCAAGGTGCACTTGTTGCATTGAGTTTATTCGGTGGCACCCATATCATATCTACATGTATTTGGCCCTGATGACAGTTCTGGACATACCTGATGCAATCTATTTCCATAGACATCCAAAAATACCCTGCTTTTAGTATCTTCTTGGCTAAAACAAAATCGTTCATGTGTGGTCCGCATGTTCTAGCGTATATCTCTTTGAGTAGTTTGGAAGCTTATTTGTCTTAGACGCACCGTAATAACCCTAGGTCTGGAGTTCTTCTGTACAGAATTCCTCCACTTTGGAAGAAATGGTTGGATAATCTTCGGAGTGTGCATTTCTGAGTATGATTTGCATGTTCTGGGTATTCTCCTTTTGCCAAATATTCCTTGATATCATGGAACAACAGATTCCCATCTGTTTCTTCTTCAACGTGAGTGCAATAAGATGGCTGATTATGAATCCTTACCGCAATAGGGTCGATGAAATTCTTATCCAGGTGTTGTATCATCGAGGATAGAGTGGTCAATGCATGTGCGAATTCATTTTGGATTCTTGGGATATGTTTGAATTCTATCTTCATGAACATCTTCATCATCTCTTGCACATGATATATATATGGTAATATTTTGGTATTCTTTGTAGCCCACTCTCCTAGAACCTGATGTACCAGAAGGTCTGAATCACCTATTACCTGCAATTCTTGGATATTCATGTCAATGGCCAAGTTTAACCCCAAGATGCAAGCCTCATATTCTGCCATATTATTGGTGCTCAGGAATCTCAGTTTTGCGGATACGGGTAATGTTGACCTGTCTCCGACACCAAAACATCTCCAATACCCGCTCCTTTGAAATTTGCAGCCCCATCGAAAAACATTCTCCAGCCGTCGTAGGCTTCGGCGATATCTTCCCCAACAAATGATACTTCTTCATCGGAAAATATATTTTTAGTGGTTTGTACTCTCCTCCTATAGGGTTTTCTGCAAGATGATCCACTAATGCCTGTCCTTTAAGTGCCTTATGAGTCACACAGACGATGTCAAATTCACTCAATAGTATCTGTCAATTTGATAGTTTCCCTGTAGGCATGGGTTTCTGGAAGATGTACTTCAGAGGATCCATCCTTGATATGACATATGTGGTATAGGCACATAAGTAGTGCCTCAATTTCTGAGTTATCCATGTCAGAGCACAGCAGGTGCATTCTAGTAAAGAGTACCGTGCTTTGTAGGGTGTGAACTTCTTACTTAAATAATATATGGCATGCTCTTTCCTCCACGTCTCATCGTCTTGTCCCAAGACACAACCGAAAGCCCCATCTAGTACGGACAAATAGAGTACCAGAGGTCTACCAGGTTCCGGCGGGACTAGGACTGGTGGTATGGACAAATACTCCTTGATTTTGTCAAATGCTTTCTGGCAGTCTTCAGTCCAACTTGTTGCGGCATCCTTCTTTAACATTTTGAAAATCGACTCACAGATCACGGTTGATTGTGCTATGAAGTGGCTGATGTAACTGAGACGCCCCAAGAAACTCATCACGTCTTTCTTGTTCTTTGGAGGTGGAAAATCTTGGATATCCTTGACCTTTAACGAGTCTTGCTCTATTCCTCGGCAACTGACGATGAATCCTAACAACTTTCTAGTAGGGACTCCGAAGGCACATTTGCTGGATTCAATTTCAGATTATACCTCCGAAGACGATCAATGAACTTTCTCAAATCTGCTATGTGATTTGTACCCTTCTTAGATTTGATGATGACATTGTCCACGTACACCTCTATCTCCTTGTGTATCATGTCGTGGAAAATAGTTGTCATGACTCTCATATAAGTAGCCCCAGCATTCTTCAGACCAAACGACATCATTTTATAGAAATACATCCCCCTTGGTGTAATAAAAGTTGTCTTCTCAGCATCTTCTTCATCCATCCAGATCTGATGATATCCCGCAAAGTAATCCACAATTGAATAGAGTTCATGCTTGGCATAGTTGTCGATCAGTATGTGTATGTTGGGTAATGGGAAATCATCTTTAGGAATTTCTATATTTAGGTCTCGATATCGACACATACTCTGACTTTCACATCCTTCTTCGGAACTGGCACGATGTTGGCCAACCAAGTTGGATATTCAACCACTCTGAGAACCTTATTTTTTGATCTTCTTGGTGACCTCTTCTTTTATTTTCAAACTCATGTCTGGCTTGAAATTTTTGTGCTTTGCTTTATAAGAGGACACATCAGATTGGTAGGTAGTTTATGAGCTAGCATGGACGTGCTCAGACAAGTCATATCATCATAAGACCATGCGAAAATATCCTCATATTATTTTAGGAAACAGGTGTATTCTTCTTTCTCCGATGATGACAAGTGAATGCTTATGCGAGTTTCTTTGACTGTTTCGGAGTCTCCCGGATTGACTACCTCGGATTCGTCCAGATTAGACTTAGTCTTGTTCTCAAAATTTTCCACTTCTTTTACAATTTCCTCAGGTACTATATCCTCTTCTTCTATTTCATCTTAGTCACTATCCTTATGTTGCATTATCTCATTACATGTCACAGTTGTTGGTTCATCAGGATAAGTAATAATAACGTTGTATAGAGAAAAATGTAAAGGATAATAATAAATAATAAAATATCAAACCATTGACAAGTACCAAAAAGTCAAACAATAGTGATTTTAACGATTCAAACAATTGTTTCAAAGAAAAATAACAAAATACTAAAAATGTCTTAAAAATGCTCATAAACATTGTTTTCAACGTAAGTGATGCTAGCAGCTAGGTTACCCCGAAACTCCGCGGGCCCTTGATGGTATGATGGTCCAATTTATGAGAACAGCTCCCTTCTCCACTGTCTGGATAACGAGGCATTCATCCTCCTCCTCCTCAACTATTACGTTGCAGTCCATATCATCATCTTCCAATAACAGATTCCTTAAATCGGCTAGAATTTCATCTTCTTCAGATCCCCACATCATATCGGCCTGATGGAAGGATTGGCCCGAATGTGGTATCAGTTTCTCAAGAGGGTAATAAGGACCACGCCATGGTGGCGGCCAATTTTGATACTCGTGCCAAGTATATTGATATCTAAGTCTGAAGGTTGTGCCGTGACGCTTTAGCTGTATTGGTTTGGTGATACCTTGGAGATTCTTTTCGAGCCCTTTACCAGGTTCATATCTTACCCATACCAATATGCTCTCTATTTTTCTACTCCACCATTTATCCTTCTCGGTCGCGTTAACACGCTCAATGCGATGGTATTCTCCACAATCGGAATAGTCTGGTTGGTGTAAATAGGGTTACTCCCGTCTCCATGAATGATCACTTCTTTATGGTTCCATTCAAACTTCATAGCCTAATGTAGTGTAGAGACTACGGCCCCAGCATTGTGTATCCATGGTCGTCCCAACAGCAGATTGTATGAGGCGGATATGTCGAGCACTTGGAACTCAACATCAAACCAAGTTGGTCTCATTTGCAAACAGAGGTCGGTTTCTCCGATCGTGGCCCTTTGAGACCCATCGATTGCTTTCACGTTCATAGCTCCTTCTCGTATTTCATGCAAACCTTTACCCAATCTCTTCAGAGTGGTCAATGGACAGATGTTAAGACTTGAACCTCCATCTATCAAAACCCGAGCAATAAATTTGTCTTTGCACTGTACTGTGATATGCAGTTCCCTATTGTGGCTTAATCCTTCCGGCGGAAATTCATCTTCAAGGAAAGTGATCTTATGGCCAATACTTGTCCTACCATGTCGGCCATCTCTCCACTGGTAATTTTGTTGGGTACATAAGCCTCATTCAATACTTTCATCAATGCATTCCTATGTTCTTCATAATTATGCGGTAGTGATAGAATGGATATCTGAGCAGGGGTTTTGTTCATATGATCAACCACGGGATACTCTCTTGTTTGCACCTTTCTCCAAAGATCATTCGGGCCGGTTTCAACGATAGGCTGTTTGGAAGCGACTTCTTTACTTGTTCCTCCTAAATGCTCAGGCGTGTAAACCCTACCAGTTCTGGTCATACCTTGTGCTGCACCGGTTTCTTCCATTTTCCCCTTTCCTTTCCTTCTCACTTCTGCATTGGACTTGAAGGATGGTGTAGGTTCTACCGTCACGGTGAATGGTGTAGTCACTTCCACTTAGAACGGAGTTGCCGTGGCTAAGGGCGTTGTTACTTGAACCTCGAATGGAGTTGGTGCGGCTACCCTAACTTCCATTGGTGACTGTATCTGCACCACAATAGGTGTGAGAGTGACTATAGGTTTTTTAGGATCGTCCCCTTCCGGAATGAGTCTGATTAACCCTTCCAGATCCCATTCTTCATCAGTTTCCATCACATTTACCCCTTACCCTGTGTTCCGAGAGGGGATTGTTGCGGACATTAGGTGAAGCCTCCTTTGCCTGTATAACCTTGGTGTCAATTAATGTCTGAATTTTGTCCTTTAGAGTGCGACATTCATCAATAGTATGAACCTTCATGCCCAAGTGGTAGGCACATGTCTTGTTTGGATTGACCCACTGAGATGAATTTTTGATGGCAACAGCGGGAATGGGAGTGACATAATCGGTAGGTTTCAATCTCTCATACAACTGGTCGATGGGTTCAGAAATATGAGTGTATTTTATGGGTGGTCTACGGTCGAAATTTGGTCTTGGTTTTTGGTAATTTTGGCGGGCGGGTGGTGAGTGATAATATACTGGCTGAGTGTTGTAAGTATGGTAAGCGGTGGCGGGTTTTAGATATCTGGGAGGTGAAGGTTGATATGTGGGTGGAGGTGTTTGGTATGTGAGAGGAGACTTCAGACCTTGGGCTACCATCACAACCCATACTTCCTTCTTTTTAGATATACCCCCTGACTGCAAGGCTTTGTTCGTAACCTGGAGCGCCTCGAAATTGGTTACCATTCTGCTCTTAATTCCTTCCTCTATTCTATCTCCCAATTTGATGATGTTGGTAAACTTATGGTTTTCAATAACCATCAACCTCTCATAATTCTACGGATCCTGAGCTTGGACAAAGAACTTGTTCATTTGCTCTTCTTCCAATACTAGCCTTACTTTTGCAGCCTCTGATGTCCACCGAGTAGCATACTCGCGGAAAATTTCTGTTGGCTTCTTCTTCATATTCTAAATATAAAAGACGTCTGGCACATACTCTGTATTGAATTTGAATCGATCCATGAAATATGACGCCATACCTACCCAATTAACCTATTTCTTTGGGTTTTGACTGATGTACCAGGATAGGGCGTCTCTAGTGAGGCTCCTCATGAATAGCTTCATGCGGATTCTTTCATCTTTACCAACCCCTATGAGCTTATCACAATATGTCCTCAGATGTACCTTTGGATTACCTATCTTGTTGAACATTTCGAACTTAGGAGGTTTGTAACCCTCTGGAAGTTATACGTCCGGCTGAATACACAAATCCTCGTAGTTCAAACCTCTGATGCCCTTACCACGTTCAACACCTTGGACTCGACTAGTAAGCTTCTTAATTTCTTCCGCCATGTTCTTGATGAGCGGGTCCTTCTCGGCGAATTCTGGTGTATACAGGGTTTATTGTGAAGTATGGGTAAGGTTTCCACATCTATGGGGTTACTTTGGTGGACTCCAGGGATTTGAGAATAGTGGTGATCATTGGTCGAGTTTTGGGGATTAGGAGTAGGTTGTGGTGCATTTTGAGGAGTGTTGTAGGTTGTAGTTTGTGCATACTGTGTCGGATGATGGTGATGTTGGGGAGGACTTGATACTGGTGGAGGATTAGGATTTTTGGGAGGTGTGGCGTATTGATGAGGTGGGGGAGGATTTTGTGGGTGCTGGTTTGTGTGTTTTGAGAAGGTGTTGGGTTTTGGTCATTTTTTTGGTTGATGTCAGGAACATTCAGGGTAAGGGAAAGGTTCGCCAAGTTATAGACCTTCTCAAGTTCCCCTTGTAACTCCAATATCTTTTGTTTTAACCCTAAAACCAAATCATTCTTTGCTGGAGTACTCCGACCATCTGAAGTTTCGATATTCTTTGCATGTGTAGCGTTGTCTTTCTTGATACCACTCATAACGTCCATCTTAGATTTTCCTTTGTTCTTAGTTTCACTTGGAGGAGGTGGAGGACCTCTAGATCTGGTATGATATGCCGATGATGCCAGTATGCACGAACCGACCTTAGGAGATGGGAATAAACAAAGAAAATGAAGAAAAACAAAAGGTAAAAAAGTCAGTAAGGAGTATTAAAAGGATATTTGCAGTATTTAAACACATATTGCGGGATTATAAATTCGCGTCCTAATTTGGGGACCTCATTGTGCCCAAGGTAGGCCTAGCGACATATAGATTTGGAGAAAACTCAATGCCGATAACTGTACCATTTAATAATATGATAAATAGACCAAATCTCTACTAAACGACAATAATTATGGCATTTGATTTATTACAATCGAAATCTAAAACAAACTCTAGAGAATAAGTAAAACATCATTCCTAATCTACTTTATCCCAGACGGGCCTTCTCCAAGCCTGGCCTTCTTTGCCCCATCAATCAGATTCCCTAGGTCGCGCATGTCCAACAGCAGATACGCCCTTGCTAGGTGTCCTCTTTCATTGCCCCCTGCGTTCTGACAATCCGAGACACTTTTCCTCATCTTTCCCTCAAGTTCCATCAATCCTTGCTCCAAACACTCCAACATTTATGTTGACTTAGTAGCGATTCACATCCATTCGTTGATTGCTTCCATGTCCACTTTATGTTGTTCCAAATGTCTGGCCTCAGATTCAAAGACCTTTTTGCGCAACCTCTTGTATTTGACTTGAGCTTCAGTAGCGTCGTGTTTGACCTTTTTCCTCAAATCAACCCCTGGCTTGACCTCTCCCGCTATGTCATAACCATGATGGGAAGAAGTACACATGGTCGGCATGATACCGATCTGGCTTGATAGTATCCTTCTCTACAACAATATTTTGATGCCAAATGTGATGTGCCTCGAACATGAATGGAATGGAATTCCCTTGGAAGTCTGCTTTGTAACGAACCATTTTGGAAACTAGTGGTATAACTTGTTTCTCCCAGCTTGCCTCATGACTCTGATAGGAGCATAAATATAGATTCCCCTCAATCCGATTAGCAGTAGATGAGGAACATCTCTCGACCTGATGATGAATTCACTACAAGGGAACCAGTCAAACATCCAATGTATCTTGTCATCCGTCAAATTGCTAAGGAAATGCACCCAGCCTACAGCGTTTCCCGGTTGTGCAAACATGTCTGGATAAAAGTCATTCTTTTCGGATAGTGATAAGCTATGTGGTCATTCCATGGCCGTCGTGGAAATTCTTGATGGTATTGTCCTCTCTGAAGGTGTTATAACAACCATATTTGCAGCAACAGATTGCAACCCTCGAAACGCCTATATCCCTTTTATGCAACAGTCTAAGGCTCGGTACATCTCAACCACGATCATTGGGACAATAGTGTAAGTTTTCCCCTCAATTCATTCCATTAGGGTCTTAGTGACCATAGCAAAGAGAGTTGGATCCTTTCTCCTTGTATTGGGAATACCAGAATCCCAAGAAAATAGACAATGAATACAAAAACCCGGCGGTAAGTCCAACCCAACGAAGTTATGGTAAACTCATCATGATAAAGGCGATATGACTTGTTGTGCTCATAACGCTCATAAAGGAAATTGAATGGTATGTAAGATTTCTTCGGATAGACTAACTCATAATTTTTCCTGAAACCCATCATTTTTAGGAAACCTCGAGAAGTGCAGTTTTCTGGTACAACCAAACCAGGGCTATCCCATGGGAGCCCAGCGAAGCCTCCTATTTCCTCTAGAAGGGGAATCATTTCTATGTCACCAAAACAGAAGACGACTCTCTTCTCATCCTAGAACATGGTGGCGGCCTCAATTAATACATTGTTTGGCTGAATATCTAATAAGGAAGGTAAATTCCCGAGGACTCCTTTCACTTGATTTTTATCACTTGGTGAGAGATTTTCCCACCAATCCAGCAGCAAAGGTGGGATATTTTGAACAATGCCGAACCTGGGGAATTCGTGCCTCATTTCTGCAAAACAAATAAAATTATCCCTTTCCCTCCGAATTTGACTATTTACACATTAATGATCAACATATTGTCATGTTTTCTCCAAATAATGCACAGATCGTGATTGTCTCCATTGGGTCTATGGAAATCCCAGCTGACTTTGGACAAGGCTTGCCTTAGAGGGTTATTACACGGACAACTTTCTAACATATACTAGGTTTAGACATGATGCATGCACAGTTAATATTAGAGTGGGTGTTTCTATAGGAGTCTAGATCGGTACCCTCAAGTGGACAACTTGAGAGGGAAAGGCACAGAACTGTTGACTGCACCGCTGATCGACTAGTTTTACCACAAATAAGCCTTTCCAAATTTAAAGGGTGATTTAGGAAGAGCGCGTACACTCATCAAGCGCCACTATGGTATTAAATACGCACGAGTGGAATATGATGTGGAGCACGCAGTTATGTGAAGATAAAATAACACGTTGTCAAGTATTTTTAATGATGAAGACAATAAGTGCAGTATTAAAATAGAGAGTAAAGACATGAAAAGAAAGAAAACCGAGGAAGAAGTTAGTTCGTGCAATATAAAAGAATTATAATAAAGCAAGCAAGGGGGTAGGGGTAAGGAGAGACATGATGTAGCAAATTTAAAAATGATTTGGAGCAAGTAAACATGACTAGAAAATAAAGGAAAACACATATTGTAACCAAATTAAGCAGAGATTTGCATATTAATACGAATTCAAATAAAGGGAAAATAGGGAAAGGGTGTGCATATAGGCATAAAAAGGGGTAATGGGATATTCGTGTAAAGAACAAGTAAACACGTTCATCAAAGGAGACTAATTCATATAGACCAAGTTCGCTATGGTAAGAGCCTAAAAATATCCCCAGCAGAGTCTCCATGCTGTCGGGCCCCTTTTTCTCGTGAAGTCGAGTTTCGACACGTGACAACTCTTTTAAGGAATGTGTTAAAAGAGAGAGTCGCCACCTAATAGGTTTGAGGTGCGTTAGGGCACCTATTTACAGATAACTCAAGTTTAACCAGTTTGCTTCACCAAAGATCGGGTAAGGGCTCAAATTACCTCGAGGAGAAGGTGTTAGGCATTCCGTCCACAACTGTGGGTCCTGGACGAACTCGAATTATTTGACTTAGTCAAAAACAAGAGGAAAAGATGGGGGGTCCTATGTTTTTTAGACTAAAGGATAACCCCGTGAAATATAAATAACACTTTGTAACTCCCTCGAGATGGGGTGTTACTCGTATTAATCGTCAGGCACAGACTATTATATCCTGCTACCCGATTACTATCTTTAAGTGTTTTGACCTAAAGCGCGCTAGTTGATTCTAAATTGTGCCTTATGCGTGCACTACCCGTCCCATGCCTATGGTCCAGGAGGCGTTTGGACCTCTATTTTGGGTGGTTCTAGACTTAACTTAGGTTGCTCAAAATGATAAAACTAGGCGACATACAAAACAAGTTATACTTCATGAAAGGCAATTAAGGGATCAAGTTAACCTCCACACTTAGACAACAAATACATACAAACAAATTAGGCTTTTGACAGTTTCAGCATTGAGACGAGTTAACGTCATTAAGCCCTATAGACATGGTTTCTATGTGACCTTGGGATTAAAACATGCAAGCAGTTTCTAACACAAAGTTCTACCTTAGACGTAATTTATGAACAACTATATATTTTTAGGGAATCTGGTATTGCATATTGATTACTGAAATTACATATTATAAGTGATTAAACCTATAGACATGGTCTCTAGGTGATTTACGCAGTAGTTGGCAGTGATGGCCATTGGAAATACTCAGAATTACCTAGTTTGATCCCATAGGCTTGCTTTCGAATAGTGGAAGAGCTAAGCAATGAAACAGTATTTGGAAAGTTCAATATTAACACTTTAAGGCGAGTGGTATTACCTATGGGCAGGATTTCTAGCGATTAGCGATTGGAACTGATTTTTATACTTGGCTCCTATAGGCATGTTTTCTAGGTGAGTAGTATAATAACAACAGCACATTAACCAATTGAAGTCCTATTAGCATGATTTCTAGATGGATATCAGCAGAACAAGCTAACGTAATCCTATAGTCATAATATCTAAAGATATGCTGCAATGCAAATTGAAAGATTGGTCTATGACATTCTATCCAGTCCAATGCCTTTCCCCGTAGAGATAAGGGAAATAGCCTCAACCGCTGTGCATCCTCAGAAATATTGGTTTGTTTGCTCCCCCAAGAAGTATCCACGAACCCTTTGAGATTCTTGTAAGCATTTTGACTCAGAGCCCCGATGAAGAATCCCCATTGCTCAAGCAGTGTAAGCATCACATTGGTGATTTGGAAGTTGCCCGCCCTAATGCGGGGCGGGACTATGGAACATGCATAACCCTCATTCGGCAACACCCGGTGTGCAGCCGCTCTTGGTGGAGG